>JAJPUD010001363.1:390573-404527 GCA_023553655.1 Myrmecobius fasciatus
AGAAGAAGAAGAAGAAGAAGAAGAAGAAGAAGAAGAAGAAGAAGAAGGAAGAGGAGGAGTACAAGAAGGAAGGAGGAGGAGGAAGAATAGGAGGAGGAGGAAGAAAAGGAACAGGAGAAGGAAGAGGAGGAGGAGGAGGAGGAGGAAGAGGAGGAGGAGGAGGAGAAAGAGAAGAAAGATGAAGCACAAATAGCTAATAAGAAGATTACAGGATGTCTTTGCTAGCACTGAGGAAGAACTCTGTTGTTTTGCCGATACTCAGATCTGGTTTGCAGTACTGCTTCACAGTTTAAAGACCAGAAGGGGCACTAGCATACTAGAATTTGTAGCCAGAATAGATTAAGGAACATCTTCACAATTCCAGGGTAGAAAAGAGGGCTTATTCTTGACAGGACAAACAAGAGCATAGGTAGGAGAATAATAAACACATTTCTCCTTGGATTATAGTAAGGTGAAGGAAATGAAAATGTACAGGTCCCTAGAAGGATCTCTGAAAAGAGCTGCACAAAAACTTTGAAGCTTGGGGCATTGCATACTCAACCATGGAAACAAAAGTATATACAGGGGAGAAAATAGAATAGAGGAAAATACAGAGCTGGTAATTATAATTGTTAATTTTACTCTTCCATAAACTCTTCCATAAAAGAGAAGCAAACAGTAGAATGGATTAAAAAACAGAATTCTACAATATGTTGTTTATAAGAAACACATTTGACACAGCCAGAAACAGAGTAAAGGTAAAAAGCTGGAACAGAATTTATTATGCTTCAGGTGAAGTAAAAAAATAGGGGTAGCAATTCTGATCTCAAATAAAGCAAAAATAAAAATACACCTTATTAAAAGAAATAAGGTAGGGAAGTGAATCTTAATAAAGCATACAGTCAATAAACAAGTAATAATGATACTAGATACGTATTCACTAAGTGGTAGAGCAGGAAAATTCCTAGAGAAGATTTTAAGCCAGTTACAGGAAAAAATAAAGAGTAAAACTATTCCAATAGGGGACCTCAAACTTCCCTTCTCTGAATCAGATAAATCTAGCTATAAAATGAACAAAAAAGAAACTAAGGAGGTTATTAGGATCTTAGAAAACCTAGATATGATAGACTTCTGAAGAAAACTGAATAGGGACAGAAAGAAATATACCTTTTTCTCAGCAGGACATGGCACCTAAACAAAAAGGGACCATGTATTAGGGCATAAAAACTATACAATCAAATGCAAAAAGGCAGATATTAAATGCTTCCTTTTCATACCACAATGCAATAAAATTATATTCACTAAAGGTGAAAGGAAAGATACATTAAAAACCAATTGGAAAATAAATAATGTAATTCTAAAGAATGAGTGGGTCAAATACCAAATCATAAAAACAATCTATAACTTCATCCAAGATAATAACAAAAATGTGACAACATACCAAAACTTTTAGGATGCAGTAAATGCAGTTATTAGGAAACATTTTATAACTCTAAACAGCTTCATGAATAAAATAGAAAAAGAAGAGTTCAATGAATTGGGCATGCAACTAAAAAAGTTAGAAAAAGAACAAATTAAAAGCCCCCCAATTAACTACCAAATTAGAAATTCTGAAAGTAAAAGGAAGTATTAATAAAATTGAAACTAAGAAACTATTGAAGTAATTAACAAAACTAAGAGTTGCCTTTATGAACACACACACACACACACACACACACACACACACACACACACTCAAACCACTTTTGGTAAGATTGATTAGAAAAGGAAAAAAAAAACATTAAATCAGCAGCAACAAAAATAAAAAAGTGAACTTACCACCAATGAAAAAAATTAAAGCAATAGTTAGGAACTATTTTGCCCAACTTCATGGCAGCAACTCTGGCAATCTAACAGAAAATGATGAATATTTAAAAAAATATAAATTGCCCCGATTAACAGAAGAGGAAATAAATTAGTTAAATAGTCCCATTTTACAAAAAAAAAAAAAATTGAACATGCCATTAATGAACTCCCTAACAAAAGATCTCCAGGGCTAGATGGATTCACAAGTGAATTCTCCAAACATTTAAAGAACAATTAATTCTGATACTAGAAATAAATATCCCTGCCAATATAATAAAAATTAAAGCAGTACCAAAATCAATTTATATGTTAATGCTTTGCCAATCAAATTACCATGGGGATAATTTACAAAACTAGAAAAATAATAACAAAATTCACTTGCAAAAACCTAGAATATGAAGGGAAATAACAACAAAAAATTTAGGGATAAAGAAGGAATAATATGTCTAGAGCTTAGCATAGTACCTGGCCCATAGCTGGTGCCTAATAACTATTTATTAATTGAGTAATTGATTCTAGACATCAAAGTATAATAGAAAAGAGCAGTCATCAAAGACATCTGGCATTCAGTTAAAAAAATTAGAGAGACAGATCAATGGAACAGAATAGATAAGAGAGAATTAAAAACAATAAAACCTAATAGTTCAGTGATTAATAAAGTAGAAAATATGAATTAAGGGGAAAACCATTTTTTGACAAGAATTCATGGAAAAGCTGGAAAGAAATCTGACAGAAATTAGCTTAATCTAACCAATGTTACCATATTCTCCAATACATTTTAAATACATACTTGACTTCAGTATTAAAAATCTTACCACAGGAGCAGCTATGTGGTACAATGAATAGAGCACCAGCTCTGAAGTCAGGAGGATCTGAGTTCAAATCTGATCTCAGACATTTAACACTTCTTACCTGTGTGACCCTGGACAAGTCACTTAACCCCAATTGCCTCAGGAAAAAAAATCATACCACAAAAAACAGAATAGAAATATATTATATACTTCTCAAAGCAATGTGTAGGAAATGGATTTTTAACCATACAAAAGATAGATGCAATTACAAAAGATGAAATAAATAACTGTTATTATTTGAAACTTAAAAGCATTTGCACAAAAATGTTTGTGGCAGCTCTTTTTGTAGTGGCAAGAAGCTGGAAACTGAATGGATGCCCATCAATTGGAGAATGTCTGGATAAATTATGGTATATGAATGTTATGTAATATTATTGTTCTGTCTATATTTCATAGCCAGAATAGCACTGATGCTCTGAGGAACAAGGAACAACTTTTGGGAGTGACCTTTAGGAAGTCAATCAGCCAACCAACATTAAGATCCTATACTATACCAGGCACTATGCTAAAACACTGGGGATACAAAAAGACACAAAATATTGTGAGGTAAGGATAAAGAAAGAAGCTATCTATAAATGAAATGAGCAGATCCAGGAGATCATTATACATGACAACAAGATTATAAGATGATCAATTCTGATGGACATGGCTCTCTTCAACAATGAGATGATTCATATCAATTCCAATTGTTCAGTGATGAAGAGAGCCATCTACACCCAGAGAGAGGTCTGTGGGAACGGAGTGTGGACCACAACATAGCATTCTCACTCTCTCTGTTGTTTTTGCTTGCATTTTGTTTTCTTCTCAGGTTTTTTTCATTCCTTCTTAATATGATTTTTCTTGTACAGAAAGATAACTGCATAAATATTTATACATATATTGGATTTAATATATTTGTCATGCACTGGACTACCTGCCAACTAGGAGAGGGGATGGAGGGGAGAAGGGGAAAATTTGGAACAGAAGATTTTGCAAGAGTCAATATTGAAAAATTACCCATGCATATGTTTTGTAAATAAAAAGGTTTAACAATTTTTTAAAAAATTGCACAGACAAATGTGAGGCATCTAGGATAAAAAGGGAAGTGGTCAAGTTGAGCAGGGTGTGCATTGATTTTGCATCAAATTTTTCTGCTAAGGCTTTGATTTCATGATAGATATAAACTTATACCATTCTCTGAAAAATAAGTGGTCAAAGTTTATGAACAAATATTTTTATTAAGTAGAATTGTAAAATAATTACACAGACACATGAAAAAATTCTGCAAATCACTAATACTAAGAGAAATGAAGCCAGGAGGACCTGAATTAAATCTGGCTCCAGATATTTAATAACTGTGACCCTGGACAAGTCATTTACTCTGATTGCCTCAAAAAAAAGGAATAACAATATTCAGTGTTGCAGTTGATAGTCACTAATATTGTTGGTGAGTATATTCAAAATAAAATATTTTGTAAAACAATTTGTAAGTACACAAATGAACTATATACACTAAGGAAACTATCCATAAGGGAAAAAAGTTCCATATATATTAAACTTTTTTCCTAGCAGCAATTTTTGGTGGATAAGAATTGGAGAGAGGAGTAGAGAAGATGCCAATCAATTGGGGAACAGCTAAACAGATTGTGTTATATATATATATATACATATATATATATATATAATGGAATATTATTGTGTTATTGTTATTTACAGACCCCCCCAGGCCAAATGTGGAGCCAAGATGGCATGCAATAGATAGATATTGCCTGAGCTCTTCCTAGCTTCCCTCAGAATCAGCACTATTTCAAGCTTCTGAACAAATTTTGGAGTGACATGAACAAATTTTGGAGTGACAGAACCCAAAAACATTCAGTGTGTAATAATTTTCCAGCTTAAGATATCTTGGAACAACTTCAATAAAGGTCTATCTCATTGGACAGAGTCCCCTCCACAAGGTCTAGTGCAGGCACACTATGGAGAGACTAGCTTAGGGAGCCTCAGTGCAAGAATATCTGACTTGCACAGTGAATCTAACAGTATCTTAGCCAAAATACAGCAGCATTGGTTAATTTGTACGGGTTCAGAAGGCCGGTGGATCAGGACCATCTGTGAGACTCCAATACCACTTCAGAAGGCAAATTATGAGCCTACAAACCCCCACATAACAGATGGGATTTGGTTAGGAAATTCTGCAGCATCACCAGCCCCAGTCCAGTCCAGTCCAGTCAGTGAGATAACCTCTTTCTTCAGTCAAAAAAAATTTGGGACCTGTGCGCCAGGAGCAGAACTCAACTTTAAAAAATGAGCAAAAGAGAAAAAACAAAGAGCTCTGACTATAGAAAGCTACTATAGAGACAGGGGAGATCAGAACATAAAGTCAGAATAGGACAGCAAAGACAAGATGCCTTCAGATGAAGCTTCAAAGGAAGATATGAATTGATTTTCAGCTCAAAAGGCTCTCTTGGAAGAGTTCAAAAGCATCCTAAAAGAGAGAAAGAAGAAAAATGAGGGGAGAGAAATGAGACCTATGTAGGAGAATTATGAAAATTTGAGGAAAAGAGCCAACAGCTTGTAAAAGGAAGCAAAGGAATTGACTGAAGAAAGGTCTCATTAAAAATAAATTTGGCTGATTCTTGAAGTCTTATTGAGTCATTCATTTCCATTTGTTCAATTCTAATGTTTAGTGTTTTATTTTCTTCAGTTACCTTTTTAGCTCCTTTTGTAATTGGCCAATTTGTTCATTGCATACTTTTTTCATTTCACCAATTTTGTTTTTCAGTGAATTGTTGTCTTTTTCATATTTCTTTTGTAGAGCATTATATGCTTTTTCCATTCCTTCTTGCAATGATCTCAATTCATTTCCCTATTTTTCTCCTAACTCTCTTTTGAGATTCTTTATGCAATCTTTCAGGAAAGCCTTGTGAAAAGGGGACCAGCTCAGGTCTCCCTTTGTGCTTCCTCTGGAGTTGCTTTACCTTTATGAACCTCAGGATCTAAGGTCTATTCTTCTCTCTCTCCTGAAATATGATATTCTGAAAGGAAAGGAGCTTGAACTACAATCAAAATTCAACTACCCAGCAAAATTAAGCATTATGGTTCAGGGGGGAAATGGAATGAAATAGGGGATTTTTGATCATTTTTGATGAAAAAAATAAAAAACTAAAACAAGCTGAACAGAAAATCGGATCTCTAAATACAAGATTCAAAAGAAGCATGTAAAGGGAAGAAAAAAATTAAATTTTAAAATTTTTGTTTATTATTTTTTTAACTTTTAAATGTTTAGATCCCCACATGGAAAGATGACATTTGTAACTCTTTGAGAATTGTATTTTTGTTGGGACAGTTTTAAGTAGTATATTTAGATGATACAGGTATAAATTAACTTTAATGAAATGTTATGAAAAAAATTAAGGGTGGAAAAAGGATTGCACTGGAAGAAGAGGAAAGAGCAGGTAAAATAAAATTAATTATGTCATGACAAGGCAGAGAAGATCTATTACACTTAAAGGAAAAAAGGAAGCAGGAAGAGCATTGGTTAAATCTTAATATCAGATTTGTTTCAAAGAGAGAACAATATACATACTTAGTTTAGTATAGAAATTTGTCTCATTCTTTAGGGAAGTAGGAGGGGAAAAGAGGAAATAAGGGGTGCTAATAGAAGCAAGGGGTAAAACAAAGGAGGGAAGTATAAGAGAAAGGGGGAGCCGAAAAAAGGGGAGATCAGATTGAGGGAGGTGGTCAGAACATTGCTGAGGAGGAAAAGTGTAAAAGGAAAAAAAATATAACTTGGGAGAAATAGGATTGTGGGAAATAGAGTAAGTAAACCTAAGTATGAATGTGAATATGATGAACTCTCTCATGAAATGGAAGTGGATAGCAAAATGGATTAAAAACCAGGATCCTATAGTGTGTTGTTTACAAAAAACACATTTGAATCAGAGACAATCAAAGTAAAGGTAAAAGGCTAGAGCAGAATGTACTGTGCTTTAGCTAAAGCAAAAAAAAAAAAAGAGGCCCAGTGATCATGATCTCAGATCAAGCAAAAGCAAAACTATTTTTAATTGAAAGAGATACTCTTGTTTAAGAGTATCCTAGATAATAAAATACCAATACTGATAACATATGTACCAAGTGGTATAGCATTGAAATTCTTAGAAAACAAGTTAAGTGAGTTAATTGAGTTCAAGAAGAAATAGACACCTAAATTATACTAGTAGGGGATCTCAACCTTCCTATAACAGAACTACATAAATCTAACTACAAAATTAAAAAGAAAGAAGTTAAATAGATGAATAGAATTTTAGAAAACTTAGGTATGACAGACCTTTGGAAAAATTGAATTGAAATAGTTTGGTTCATAGAACATGGCCAAAAATTGAACATGTCTTAGGACATAAGGACCTCACAATCAAATGCAGAAAGGCAAAAATAGTAATTGCATCCTTTTTCAGTCATAATGCAATAAAAATTATGTGTAATAAAGGTCCATGGAAAATAGATCAAAAATTAATTGGAAACTAAATAACTTAATTCTAAAAAAAAGAGCAAATCAAAAAAAAATTATTTACAGAAACAATCGGCAATTTCATCCAAGAAAATAACAATAATGAAAAAAAACATACAAAAACTTATGGGATGCAGCCAAAGCAGTTTTAGGAGGAATTTTGTATCTCTAGATATTAATATGAATAAAATAGAGAATGAGAAGATCAATGATTTGGTCAAAAGCTAGAAAAAGAACAAATTAAAACCTGTAATTAAATAAAAAATTAGAAATTCTGAAAATTAAAGGAGAGATTAATAAAATTTAAAGTAGGGAAACTATTTTGCTAATGAAAAACAGAATTGGTGTTGTGGAAAAAAAATATAAAATAGACAAACCTAGTTAGATTAATTAGAAAAAGGAAAGAAGAAAATCAAATTACAAGTATCCAAATCAAAAAGAGTGAATTTACTACCAATGAAGAGTAAATTAAAGCAATAAGTAGGACCAATTTTCCCCAATTGTATGCCAATAAATCTGATATTTTAATAGGTGAAATGGATGAATACTTGCAAAAAAAATTCTCAGATTAACAGGTGAGAAAATAAATTACTTAAAAAGAATCATTTTTTTAATATTTTTTTAATTTTATTTTTTTAATTTTATTTGCATAACATATGTGTGGGTAACAAATTTTTCGCCCAACTCCCCACCCCTCCCCTAGATGGCAGGATATCCACTATATGTTAATTATGTTAAAATATTGGTAAATCGAATATATGTATACATATTTCCAAACTTGTCATTGTTGTGCAAGAAAAATCTTATCTACACAAAAGATATATCAGATAAAGGAAACACAATGTAAGCAAACATCAATCAAGGAGTATGAGAATGTTATGTTGTGGTCCACATTTCACATCCCTCTCTCTGGGTGTATATGGCTTTCTTCAGTGAACAATTGGAGGTGGTTTGAAACATTTCATTGTTGAAGGGAGCCATGTCCATCAGAATTGATCGTCATATAGTACTGTTGTTGCCGTGTATAATGATCTCCTGGTTCTGCTCATTTCACTCAGTATCAGTTCATGTAAGTCTCTCCAGGCTTCTCTGAAATCATCTTGCTGGTCATTTCTTACAGAACAATAATATTCCATAATATTCATATACCATAATTTATTCAGCCATTCTCCAATTGAAGGGCATCTATTCAATTTCCAGTTTCTAGCCACCACAAAAAGGGCTGCCACAAACATTCTTGCACATGAGAATCATTTTAAAATAAGAAATTGAAGAAGCCATTAATGAAGTACCTAAAAAAAATCTTCAAGGCCAGATGGCTTTACAAGTGAATTCTACCAAATATTAAAGAGCAATTAATTCCCATACTATATGAACTATTTGGAAAAGTAGAAGAAGGAGTCCTACCAAATTCCTTTTATGACACAGATATGGTGCTAATATCTAATCCAAGAAGAGTCAAAATAGAGAAAGAATATTATAAAATATTCTTATTCTTAAATAAAATATTAGGAAAGACTATAACAAGTTATCATTATAGCCAATAGATCCATTATGGCCAAGTAGAATGTATACCTGGAATGCAGGGTTGGCTCAATATCAGGAAAACTATTAGCATAATTGACCATGTCAATAAACAAACTAACAGAGATCATATGATTATCTCAAAGGATACTTAAAATGTATTTACAAAATACAATATCCATTCCTAATAAAAACACTAGAGGCCATAGGAATAAATGTAGTTTTTCTTAAAATGAAAAGTAGCATCTATCTAAATCCATCCTGAAAGCATTACATGTAATGGGAATAAGGTAGAAGCATTCCTAATAAGATCAGGAGTGAAACAAGGTTGCACACTGTCGCTACTACCATTCTATATTGTGCTAAAAATGCTAGCTGTAGCAATAGAAAGAGAAAAAAATTGAAGGAATTAGAGTTAGCAAAGAATTGGAAAAGGAATGGATGCCCATCAATTGACTAATGACTGAACAAGCTGTGGTACATATAGGTAATGGAATATTATTGTTCTATAAAAATGATGAACAATCTGATTATAGAAAGGTCTGGAAATATTTACATGAATTAATGCTGAAAGAAACAAGCAGAAACAGGAATACATTGTATACAATAACAGCAAGAATGTGCAATAGTCAGTTATGAAAGGCTTGGTTCTTCTCAGTGGCTCAGTGATTCGAAGCAATCCCAATAGACATTGGAGAGAAAAAATGCCACTTGCATCCAGAAAAAGAGCTAAAGAGACTGAATGTAAAACAACATATGCTTTGTTCACTTCTTTTTTTCTGTTTTTTTTTTCTCTCCCATGGTTTTCTCTTTTGCTTTGATTTTTCTCTCCCACCATGATTCATAAAACAACATGTATTAAAAATAAATAAACTTGCTACAATAAAAAAAATTTAAAGGAATTAAAGTAGGTAATGAGGAAACAAAATTATCACTTCACTCTTTGCACATGACATGCTGGTATACTTAAGGAAATCTAGAGAATCAACAAAAAGACAATTAGCAGAGTTGCAGGATATAAAATAAACCCATATGTACCATCGGCATTTCTATATGGTACCAACAAAGTCTAGCAGCAAGACATAAAGAGCAATCCCATTTAAAATTATTTTATTATAAAAATATTTGGGACACCTGCCACAACAAATCCAGAAACTATACAACCACAATTACAAAACACTTCACACAAATAATGTTGGATCTAAACAACTGGAAATGCTCTTGATTAAGTCAAGTGAATATAAGAAAAATGACAATTCTACCTAAATTATTCTGTTTATTCAATGCCATATCAGTCAAACTGCCAACAAATTATAGAGCTAGAAAAATTATAACATAATTCATCTGGAAAAATAAAAAGTAATAATTTTATGAGAATTAATGAAAAAATATGCAAAAAGGTGGCCTAGCTGTACCAGACCTAAAACTATATTATAAAGTGGCTGTCATCCAAAAAATTTGGTACTGAATAAGAAATAGAGTAGTGGATCAGTGGATATAGGTTAGCTTCAAAAGACACAGTAGTTAATGACTACAGTAATCTAGTGTTTGATAAACCCAAAGGTTTCATCTTCTGGGATATGAACTCAATATTGCTGGGAAAACTAGAAAATAGCATAACAAAAATTACACATTGATCACTATCTAACATTGTAGAGCAATATAAGGTCAAAATGGATTCATGTTTTAGATAAAAGTGATTATAAGCAAATTAGGAAAACAAGGAATAATCTAACTATTAGATCTGTGGAGAAAAGATAAATTTATGTTCAAAGTAGAAACAAAGAATATTGTGAAATATAAAATGGATAGTTTTTATTATAGTAAATTACAGTTTTTGTATAAATAAAACTGATGCAACCAAGATTAGAAGTGAAGCAGAAAGCTGAGAATTTTTTTACATCCAATGTTTTTGATAAAGGTCTCATTTCTAAATATATAGAGAACTGATTCAAACTGATAAGAATAAAAGCCATTCCTCAATTGATAAATGTCCAAAATGTATAAGCAGATAAATTTCAGATGAAGAAATTAAAGGCATTTCTAGTCATATGAAAAAAATGCTCTAAATCACTACTGATTAGAGAAATGCAAATTAGGACAATTCTGTGGTATCACTTCATACCTCTCAGGGTGACTAAAATGATAGGAAAAGATAATGATAAATGTTGGAGGAGAGGTGGTAAAACTGGAATGTTAATAAATTGTTGGAAATAATCCAACCATTCTGGTGAACAATTGGAACAATACCCAAAGACATAAAACTGTTTATACTCTGATCCAGCAGTGTCACTATCATGTCTGTATCCCAAAGAGATCATATAAAAGGTGAAAGGATCTACACATTCAACAATATTCATAGCAGTACTTTTTGTAGTGACAAGGAACTGGAAATTCAATGGATGCCCCTCAGTTGGAGAATGGCTGAATACGTTATGGTATATGAAAGTAAAGGAATATTAGAATTATATAAGAAATGATGAGCAGGCTGATTTCAGAAAATTCTGGAAAGACACATAAATGAATGCTAAATTAATTGAGTAGAACTAAGATAACATTGTATACTATACAGCAACAAGATTATGGGATGATGAACTGTGATGGGACTTGGCTCCTTTCAACAACCAAGTGATTCAAGGCAATTCTAATAAACTTGTGATCGTATGCTATCTGCATCCAGAGAAAGAACTAGAGCCTGAATGTGGATCAAACATAGCATTTTCACTATTTTAATTGCTGTTTGTTTGCTTCGTTTTTGTTTTTTTTTTTTTCCTTTTAATCTGATTTTTCTTGGGCAGCACAGCAATTATGGAAATCTGTTCAGAAGAATTGCACTTGTTTAACTTCTCTATATTGGATTGCTTGCTTGTCTAGGGGAGGGGAAATGAGAGGAATAAAGGGAGAAAAATTTAGAACACAAAGTTTTGCAAAGATGAATGTTGAAAACTATTTTTGCAAGTAATTGGAAAAATAGATTGCGAACTGCAGACAGTGTCCTCTGTGAGCTCCTGACACCTTCCCTCAAACCCAGACAAATTGAGCCTCCGGACTGGTTTTGGAGTGACTACAACGCACTTCTATCAAATATTTACTTTGAAAGAACTTCTGAGGTCAGTTTTAGACAGGCAGGGGATCGAGCAGCTCCCAGCGCTCAGACACCAGGGCCCAGCTGGGGTGCAAGTCCAGGGCTGGGACTGACCAGAAGATTTTAGGCTGCCAGGAAGTCCCTGGGAGACGCTTGGGCCACTTTGCTCTGCTTGCGGGCAGGTGCTTTGGCAGGTCTACCTTTGATAAAGGGTGGATTGAGAGCAGCTGAAAGTGTGGTCCTAGTGCTGATCTAGCCAGATCAGCCCCAGACGGGAAGTCAACTCGGTAAATTGCCCCAGGGCAAATTGAAATCCCTGCTGCCACAGCTGTTGCCACTGCTGCTGCCCTCCTCCTGCTGCTGCTGCTGCTGCTGCAGAATTCCCTGCTGGTGACTGATACTTCTGCTGAAAATCATGAGCAAGAAAAAGAAAGCTCTCACTTTAGACAGCTTTTATGGAGAGAAACTAGAGAAGTCCCCAGATCCTGAGATTCTGAAAACAATCCCAGATAAAGCCACAGGGGTGGACTTAAGCTGGTCTCCCTTTCAGAAGGCTTACCTGGAAGATTGCATAAAGAATCTCAAAAGAGAGCCTGGAGAAGATTGGGGAAATAAATTCAGAGCAATGCAAGAAGGAAACATCGCCCTGCAACAGAAATGTGAAAAACTGGAAAATAAGTCTGGTGAATTGGAAAAAGACAACATTTCACTGAAAAACAAAATTGGTGAATTGGAAAACGTTACCAAATCACAAGAAAATAAAAATAGTGAATTGGTAAAAGACAACAATTCACAGAAAAATAAAATTAGTGAATTGGAAAAAGACAACAATTCACTGAAAAATAAAATTGGCAAAATGGAAAAAGAATGCAATGAACCAAAAAATTCAATTGGCCAGTTACAAAAGGAGCTTAAAAAGATAGCTGAAGGAAATAATACCTTAAAAATTAAAATTGAACAAATTGAAATGAACGACTCCATAAGACTTCAAGAATCAGTGAAACAAAAACGAAAAAATGAAAAAACAGAAGAAAATATGAAATATCTCCTAGGAAAAACAACTAACTTGGAAAACAGATCCAGGAGAGACAATCTAAGGATTATTGGACTCCCTGAAAGCCACGATGAAAAAAAGAACCTTGATGCTATCTTCCAGGAAATCATGAAAGAGAATTGCCCTGATGTTTTACAATCAGAAGGCAAAGTTGGCATTGAAAGAATTTACCAATCACCTCCTGGAAGAGACCCCAAAATTAAAACCCCAAGGAATATCGTGGCCAAATTTCAGGACTATCACACCAAGGAAAAGATATTAGAAGCTGCTAGAAAAAAAACAGTTCAAATACTGAGAAACTGTCATTATAATTACACAGGATCTGTCAGCTTCCACATTGAAGTATCGAAGGGCCTGGAATCAGATATTCCAAAAGGCAAAATAACTTGGATTACAGCCAAGAATAAGCTATACAGCTAGAATGAGCATCATCTTCCAGGGAAGAAGATGGTCATTCAATGATACAGAAGAATTTCACCTATTTCTAATAAAAAGACCATATCTGATCAAAAAATTTGACCTCCAAACACAGAACTCTAGGGAAGCGTAAAAAGGTAAAAAGGAAAGAACTCTCGAGAACTACATCTCTACTACGGGTATCCTTGAAGAATGGGGGTATAATTTGATTTTACTTTCATAATAATTGGAAAGGAATTAGAGGTGGAAGGTACATCATACTGTAAAAAAAGGGGGGAGGGGAATGGAGGTAAAATAAAGTAAAAATAAAAAGGAGGTAAAATAAGGCAAAGTCTCATGAAGAGACATAGAAAATCTAACATAATTTAGGGAAAGAAGGGAGGGTGATGAGTATTATTACACTCATTAGACTGGGCTCTAAAAGAGTATATCAGACGCATTTGATTTCAGGGAAAAACTTGGCCCTCTGTATAGGGAAGTATAGGGAATATATATATATATATATTGTATCCCTCTGTATAGGGAAAGGAGGAAAAGAAAGGGATAAATTAATAAAGGGATTAGGGGAAAGGTGTGGAGAAGAGGGAGGGTTTTAAAGGGGGGAGGATTATTGGAGGGAGATGGTCATCAAGAACAAAATACTTGGGAGAGGGGAAGAGAGTAAGGGGAAAGGGAAGAGAAAAATATAACTTTGGGTAAATAAGATGACAGGA
>JAJPUD010001363.1:409527-424213 GCA_023553655.1 Myrmecobius fasciatus
TGTGAAATGTGGACCACAACATAACATTTTCATGTTCTCTATTGATGTTTGCTTGCATTGTATTTCCTTTATCAGATTATTCTTTCTTGTAGATATGATTTCTCCTGCACAAAAAATGATGCAATAACTATACATATATTCGATTTCTTAAGTATTCTAACATAATTATCTTGTAGTGGATATTCTGCCATCTAGAGGAGGGGTGGGGAGTAGGGGAGAAAAATTTGTAACAGAAAGCTTTGTAAGGATTAATGTTTAGGAATTACCCATACATATGTTTTGCAAATAAAAAGTATTAATATAAAAAAAGTAATTGGAAAAATAAAAAGAAATATAAAACAAAGGTAAAAGAATTATGTGTATGATAAGTACAGAGAAGAATGGGAAGATCTTTGAACAGATACAGAGTGAAGTAAGAACATCTAAGAAAACAGTATTCATAAAATTTACATACAATTTACATACAATGATGTAAATTGATAAAATAACCACACACCAAATAAATAAAAAAGTGACAAATTGTAAGATTAAACAAGAGAATTGAAAAGATATGAGATTTTAATCCCAAATCAGTCCTTCATAGAGGTGGGAGGTTCGCAGGTATCACACATTGCAATTTTTCAGGGTTTTTTAATAGATCAGTTCTGCTGATTTTTCTACTCTCCAAAAATATTATTTTTTAAAAGGGATGTCTCTCTGAGAGGAGAAAGCAGAGAAATAACTATGTTGGTGTAAGAAATAGAAATTTTTTTAAATCTATTAAAAAAAGAAAATTAATTTGCCTGCAACTGCCTTTCATAGTGACTTCACCATAACATTTTCCAAAATGTGGTGGGAGATCAGGAACTCTGTAAAGAAATAAACTATTCTTCATAAACCACCCAAGGGATAATTCAGAACTTCAGAGAAATAGTTATTCAGTCATCCATTCAGTAAGCATTTATTAAGTGCTACTACATGGCACTCACTGACCCTTGGACTGGGCTATAAAGGCAAAACCAAAACATTCCATTGCAAGTAAACAATATGTTGATATATGATATAACACTCTAGCTATGGAGGAATACCATAAAAATATTCAAAATACCACAGCATTCTAGCTTTCCCATCATATTTTGGAAAATAATATGGCAAAGTTAGATAGTCTACATCATTTTGGATTCCAAATAGACTGCAAAAGATGCTGGGGCAAAAAATATTTCTGAGGGCATTCTAGGCAATTGAGCAGATCTGCTTCTTCCTCTTGTAGAACATTCTCTGGGCCTACTTTTTCAAATTCCCTTTCATACTTGAAGACTGGGTCTCCAGAAGCTAACTATAGCTCCCCATAGGGGACCCTTCCTCTGAAGGGTTTGGTCTTATGACCTGCCTAATAACAATTAACTTTTGCAAAGGAATATTCCTTAAACAAATATTGTAAGAACATATTTAATAAAAACACATCCCCCCCAAAAAAACAGATACTACCCCAGTTTGGAGAACATTCTGCCCTTGTAAAGATATGGTCCGGGGAACAGTAGATTCAAACTTAGAGAATTTAAGTGGTTTCTGATTATTGGAAGTTCTTTTTCAAATTCTTGGGGTCCTCATGAATTTCTTTTTAGTCTTTGGTAGTCATTGCCTTTGATGATTCTACAGCTGCCCCTTGCTCCACTCCAAAGAGGTCATGTTTTCTGAAAGAACCATTCTTCAGGGTACCTAGTTTGCTTTGCTTTTTCAGCTCCCAACTGAATTTATTGTTTGTTTCTGGTCTATAGTTTGATATCATCATTGATGGCAGCGGCAGAGGAAGGGGGTAAGGGAAAAATGTGACACTCAATATAAACTCCACTCTATGTTCTACCCTCTGGGTACAGGTAAAAGTCTGTGACTCCTCAAAGTGTTTCCAAGATTTGATATCCTTGCCTGTTAAAACTTTCTCTGATATGTAAAGGCCCAGAGGTCTATCTAATTATTTCAAATAATCAAATTATATTTACTATGCAATGATTACATACTCAGTTCATCACTTGATGCAATAGAGGCATTTAGAAATTGTTCATAACTATTATAATTCAATCAAAGTATTCTCACCTTATAAAGCTAATAGTACTTGTAGCATCTTATTAATTATGCTGATGGGGTTTGGATATGTGAGACCTATGTAAGGCTCTTCTTCTTAAATTATTAATCAATCATAGGTAAAATCCCATTATTAGCTTTTTTTCAGAAAAGAGTAATGGTGAAAGGGAAGAGGTTCTATACTTTTATATATGATACTTACCAAGTGATGAAAAAATTGTTACTGTCCTTCAAAAGTTCATAATCTAGTAAGCCGATAAAACAGCGACATGAATAAATATAATATACAATTATATTACTACAGATATATTACTACTAGAGTTACCACATTGCAATATTACTATAACTGTATTGCTATAATTGGCCTAAATAAATAAAAAAATTGAAAACTATAATGGAATAGGAGATATATAAGCAAAGTAGCAGAAGACATATAAGGAAATGGGTATTTTTCTGGCTGGGATTATCACCTTTATAGAGAAAGTGGAATATAAACTGAATTTTGAAATATGGGCTCAATTTTAAAAGTTAAAGGTAAAACATGACATGAAAAATGGATTGGTGGGACAGGTTTGGAAAATAATAATCTATTGTGACAATTACATTGTCTGTAGAAACAAATTGCAGTAGGCCTTAGGTATTAGACTAAGTCTTTAGGATATAATAGAAAGTCATTAAAATCCTTTATCAGAAGAGTAATATGATCAGATTTGTACCTTACTTTATGTAAAAGGACTATCTGTGTAAATGAGATAGCTCAATTTTAAACATATTGAATTTAAAATGCTGACAGGACATCCAAGAAGATGATCAGAAAGCAATTGTGGAACTTCTGGAAAGAGATTAGAGTTGGACACATAGATTAAAGAACTAGCTCCATATAGATAATCATGGAAACATGGAATACAATGAACTCATGGAAATAGAACATGGAGAAGAGAAAAAATCTCCGAATAGAGTATTATTGGATCCATATGAGAAGGAAATAAGACAGGTATGATTATCCAGCAAAATTATCCAGACTGGAGAATCAGAAGAAAGCAGTGTCAAAAAAAAGTAACAGGAGAGGATTTCCAGAAAGAAGAGGTAGTCAATATTAACTACTGCATATATATGCAAATTCATATATATATATATATATACATACATTCATGTATGATTATATGTACATGTACATATGTATGTGTAGGTCTGTGTATAAAAGCTCACTGATTTAGGTGAAGAGTTATATAGAAAGGTCAATTTCCTGGTCAAAGTGAAGATAGACAGTCAAGGGAATTAGAAGTCAGCTGGAATTTGGAGTAACTGTCTAAAGTTTCAGGTTCAGATGACACAAGAATTGAGAGCTAGGGGAAATAATTAGAGGCTAGAACAAAGACAAATATGAATATTTCATTCTTTACAGGAGTCAGCAAAGGAACAATAGAATGGCTTGCTCTGAAGGCATGAATGTCCATTGTCAAAGCAGGCAAAAGTAAATGAGCGAGCCAGTAATAGGACAGATAAAAAATAAATAAAATTAAAAAAAACAATAGGAATATCACAAATATCAGAAATCAGAATAGCCCCCCCCCAAAAAAAAGCAAAAAATGCTGCTGCAAGAAGAGGTCACTTAAGGGATAGTCCAAAGTTCAGACTATCAGTCAAAAACTAGAAATCCTAAAAGGAAAAAAGAAATTAGATGACATTTATCAGGATACTTTGCACCCAAAGGTTGATTTCCTAATCTAACTATTAAATTATTATATAATTGCTGAATATATGAGTTAGAATTTGGAGTCAAAAAACCCCACATTCCAATCCTGTTTTTTAACCTTATTAACTGTATATCCATGGACAAGTCATTCAATTTCTATTTTAGTTTCCTCAACTATACAGTGAGGAGATTGAATTGGAGGATCTCTAAGTCCCTTCAAACTCTTAGTCTGAGATCTTGCTACATACAACAAGAGGTATAAAAGAAAATTTCCTGGAAGAGTAGCTATCTTATTCACTTTCTTACATGACAAATGTTCTCCATTACAATTCTCAAAAGTAGTTATTTAGCCTCCACTTCCTACTGAAGCAACTGATTCGACTTTTGGATAGCTCAATTTCATTGGAAATTACTTCCTAGATGACAGAGAAAAGCCAGGAAACAGCCTGTGCTCTCCTCAGTTTCATTCAGAAATAAACTAAATTTTTGCTCTAAACTGATTCTGGAGTAATGGAACCTAAAAAAAAAATTTAAAAGATAGAGTGAAACAATTTTCCAGCTTAAGATAACTTAGAAGACTTCAGGAAAGATCTGTTTTACTTGGACCAAAGAAGAACACAGCCCAGCATTGATAGTGTATGAGCAATCCAGCAAGAAGCTCTTGGCCACAGCACAGATCAACAACCAAAGTTGGTAGATTCTGGCTCAAAGGCCAGTGATAGAGCTTTCAGCCCCAGCACAGAAGGAATATTGCCAGTCCTGGAAAACAGGCCGAAACAGGCCTGATTAGGCCAAACTAATTCAATACAGTGAGTAAACCACCAGCACCCGGGGCCACAGTTCTCAAATCCAGCTATCGGCCTCTTGTCCCCAGCACAAGAAACTTGGGAGAATGCTCTCTGTAGCTGAGCAAAGCTAAACTTTAAAGGCTACAACATAGGCAAAAAATGAGAAAGAAACAAAAAAAGAACATAGAAAGCTGCTATGGTAACAGCAACTCAGAAGAGGACAAAATGCCAGCCTGCCAAAATGTCAAAGGGGATATAAATTAATCTCAATAATAAAAAATCTTAGAAGAGATCAAACATTATTGTAAAAGTAAAAGAAGAGAGATAGAAGAAAAATTGGAAAAAGAATGTGTGTATATAAGAGCTTAAAAAAATAAAGACAAAAATTGACTGAAGAAAACTTTAAAAAGTAGAATTAGTCTAATAGAAAAAGAGTTACAAAGACTAATTTAAGAAAATCCTTCCTTAAAAATTAGAATTGGGCAAATGGAAGCTAATAATTATCTAAGACATCAAGAATCAATCAAAGAAAATTAATAGAATGAAAAAAATAGAACAAAATGTAAAATATGTCATTGGAAAAACAACTGACCAGGAAAATGGCTCCAAGAGAAAGAAATTAAGGATTATTAGACTACCCAAAAGTCATGATCAAAAAAAGGAACCTGGACAGAATCTTTCAAGAAATTAGCAAAAAAAATGCTTTCACAACCTAGATATAGAAAATAAAAGTCACTGAAAGAATTCACTTATAACTTACAGAAAGATATCCAAAAATGAAAACCCCAAGAAATATTATCCAAATTCAAGAATTAGCAGGTCAAAGGGAAAAACACTATAAGCAGGTAGGAAGAAACAATTCAAATATGGAGGATTACATTCAGGATTTCATAAGATTTAGCAATCTTAACATTAAAAGACTGGAAGGCCTGGGATAAGATATTCTGGAAGGCAAAACACTTGGATCACAATCAAAATAAAGTACTCAGCCAAACTGAGCATAATCTTTCAGAGTAAATGATAAACATTTAATAAAATAGGGGACCTTAATCATTTCTGATGAAAATGCTAGAGCTGAACAGAAAATTCAATCTTGAAATACAAGGTAAAGAAATGTAAAAAGTAAACAAACAAGCAAATCAGAAAGAAACATGTTATTCAAAGGTTAAACTGTTAACATCCCTAGACAGGAAGATACTTGTCATTCTTAAGAAGTATCACTTTATTAGGGCAGTAAGAAGGTTATCCATAGACAGAGGGTGTGGATATAAGATGATTCTGATGTGATATAAAAAAAAATAAGATGTGGGGAGATGATTGTACCAGGATAAGAGGAAAAATAAGGCAAAAAAGTAAATTATATCACATGAAGAGGCACAAAAGAGCTATTACAGAAGAAGGAAAAAAGGGATGAGTGAGAGTTATTTCAATTGGCTCAAAGAGGGAATAACATACACAATCAGTTGGGTAGAGAACATTTTGTTAAATTATAAGGAAGTAGGAGAAGAAAGGGGAAAGAAGAAGGAAAAAGATCAGTAGAAGGGATGACACAATGGAGGGCAGAAGTAGAAGAAAGGGTAGGGGGAAAAAGAGGTGACAGAAGAAAGGGCAGATTGAGTGAAGCAATGGTCAAAAATAAACACAGGTGAAAAGGGACAGGGTGAAAACAGACAAAAAAAACGTATAAATGGGGGAGAAAATATGATAGAGGAGAATACACAGTTGGTAATCATAACGTGAAAATGAGTAGAATGAACCCTCCCATAAACAGCAGATAGCATAGTATATTTTTAAAAAGAATATATGTCTGTTTTTGTTTTTGCAAAAATACACACACACAATTTGAATTAGAAACATACACACTGAGTAAAGAGAAAAGGTTGGATAAGAAAATATAATGCTTCAGGTGAAGTTTAAAAAAGGGGGTGGGAAATAGGGATAACAATTCTGATCTCAGACACAGATAAAGCAAAAATAGATCTAATTAAAAGGGTCATTTTTTAATGCTACTAAAAAGTACCATAGACATTGAACTAATATCAACAATAAACATATATAACAAGTGATGATGCATCCAAAATTTTAGGAAAAGATAAATAAATTACAGGAAGAAATAAACAGCAAAAACATATCAGTGCAAGACCTCAACCTCCCACTTTCAGAATTAGATAAATTGAGCCACAAAGTTAAACAGGAAAGAAGTTAAGAAGGTGATTCACATTTTAGAAAGATTAGATATGAAAGACCTCTGGAGAAAAATGAATGGGAATATACTGGCCATATACGCAAATATTTGCCCCTTATTAAGGCATAAAAATCTCACAATCAAATGTAAAAAGGCAAAAATATTAAATGCATCTTTTCAGCTCATGATGCAATAAAATTTTGTGTAATAAACAGCAGTGGAAAGAGAGTAGATGCTTTTGACTATATCAAGTTAAAAAGTTTTTGTACAAACAAAACAAATACAGACAAGATTAGAAGGGAAGCAATAAACTGGGAAAACATTTTTACATTCAAAGGTTTTGATAAAGGCCTCATTTCTAAAATATATAGAGAATTGACGCAAACATAAGAATTCAAGCCATTCTCCAATTGATAAATGGTCAAAAGGTATTAGCAGACAATTTTCAGATGAAGAAATTAAAACTATTTCTAGTCATATGAAAAGGTGCTCCAAATCACTATTGATCAGAGAAATGCAAATTAAGACAACTCTGAGATACCACTTACACACTTGTCAGATCAGCTAAGATGACAGGAAAAGAAAATGACAAATTCTGGAGGGGATGTGGGAAAGCTGGGACACTGATACATTGTTAGTGGAACTGCGAACAGATCCAACCATTCTGGAGAGCAATCTGGAACTATGCTCAAAGAATTATCAAACTGTGCATGCCCTTTGACCCAGCAGATTTTCTACGGGCCTATATGCCAAAGAGATCTTAAAGGAGGGAAAATGTTTGTGGCAGCCCTTTTTGTAGTGGCTAGAAACTGGAAACTGAATGGATGCCCGTCAATTGGAGAATGGCTGAATATATTATGGTATATGAATATTATGGAATATTATTGTTCTGTAAGAAATGGCCAGCAGGATAATTTCAGAGAGCCCTGGAGAGACTTCTATGAACTGATGCTAAGCAAAATGAGCAGAACCAGGAGATCATTATATACAGCAACAAGAAGACTATATGATGATCAATTCTGATGGACATGGCTTTCTTTAACAATGAAGTGATTCAAAACAGTTCCTATTACTCAGCAATGAGTAATCCATTGAGAGAGGCCTGTGGGAATGGAATGTGGACCACAACATAGCATTTTAACGCTTTCTGTGCATGTTTGCTTGCATTTTGTTTTCCTTCTTAGGATGTTTTTTTTTCTCTTTCCAGATCCATTTTTTCTTGTGCAGCAAGATAATTGTATAGATATGTATACCTATATTGTATTTATCATATATTTTAACATATTTAACATGTATTAAGACTACATGCCTAGTCCAGGGATGGGGGTGGGGTTATGGAGGGGAAAATTTGGAACAAAAAATTTTGCAAAGGTCAATGTAGAAAAATTACTCGTATGTTCTGTAAATAAAAAGCTTTAAAAAAAAAACCTCCTTTTCTGACTAACTTCTGTATCTAAGTTTACATAATAAATAGCGATTAGAAAAGAAATTTCCTTTTTTAAAACATCAACATCCTAAACCCAAGTACAATCAATGTAAATATGGCTTTTTCCCCCAGGGAGAAAGGTTAAGTCCTTTAAAGGACAGCTTACCCTTAAATCTATTTTTTTCATGTCTAAATATAATTAAATATATTTGGGATAAGGTAGCTTTTGTTTTATTATTAACAAAATGAAAAGAGCACAAACAAAATATCTTGTTTATCACTTAATATTAATAAATGGATGATATCCAGTTATTTGGCTCCCTTGGTGATCTGGGGGAAACATATTTAACGGCTCTTTCATCTTTCAGAACCTGTCTCCAATGATGTCAGAATGTAATTTGAGATTCTTAAGTATACTATTCTAAAAACAAAAAATACTGATGAAGTATAGAAACTGAAGACATTGAGCTAGAATTAGAAGGTCACACTAAACCATTGGTTGAAAGTGATACACACAAATACCTTGGTCTTACTCAGGTAAAATACATTAAGCATAAAGATGTCAAGAAGTCTGTGACTGAATTTGTAAGGAAACTTATAGCATGCTGAAAGCAAAGCTCAATGAGATGAAGACATTTAGAGAAATTCATACCTCTGCAATGCCAGCTGTAATGTGCATTTTCAAACTGCAAAATGGACTATAAAAATTTGGAAAGTTATCTTAAGGAAAATTCATATGATATTAATGAAACACAAGACTCATCACCCTAAAGCAACTATAGAATTATTGGAGAAGAGTTGATAGTTTTTTAAGGACATAGAAAGACTATGTTGAAGGCCTATAAATAGTTATATCTGTGTGAAAGTACCCAGGAAGTTTGTTTTACACTGAGCAAATTGGCCTGATATTATAAAGATGATGATGATGATGATGATGATAATTGATAACATTTATATGATGCCTATTATGTGCCAGGCATCATACTAACTGCTTTAGAATTAGCATATAATTTAATTTTCATAACAACCCTGGGGTGCAGGTGCTATTATTAATGTCATTTTATACATAAGGAAACTGAATCAAACATGAAGCAACTTACGTAATGTCTAACAGCTAATAAGTATCTAAATCTAGATTTGACCTCTGGTCTTTCTGACTTCAAACCTAGTACCCTATCTACTATATCCCTTACCTGTTCTAGGAGACACTGCAATGCTACTGATACCGGTAAGGAATCCTTCCTACTTCCAGAGATATTCATTGCTTTACTTCACTCATTGGTTTACTTGAAACTTTTGGAGCATGTGAAGATATCCCTTGTATACTGTGCTCTTTGTTGCTGCAGCTGGATCAGACTAAGCATGGGAGTGTAACTACAGGTAATTTTTTTCCCCTCTACACACCAACTCTATGACCAATTACATAGTTGCTGTGTCAGGTAGAACCAAAGCTATGGGTTTTAATAAAAGTAGTCATTTCCACTATTTGAGAAGTAGAGTAAAATATTTCTTTGGGGAATTAATTTGAGTGTTGATGATGAGTTGAGAAGCAAAAGGCTAGTGTAGTTAGGAAATTATCTAGGTGAGAAGGAATAAGGTTCTGAACTGCAGTGGACTGGGGAAAGGGGATAATATTTATGGTGACAATGGAATTTGAAAGCAAGATACAAGTTCAAGGGTATTTCAGAAAACTTATGGATCATAGTAAGATAAATAATTGTGTAAAATAAAGTTGTGGTATAAAGAAGACTGAATTTGGGGTATTGAAGAAGTAATAAACCTAAGGGGAGAGAACCGGAAAAAATAAAGAATAACGTTTTTATCTGATCTCAAAATTATCTATACAATTAGATTTGAATCTATCACTTTGATCAAATCTGCTCAAATAATTGGGAAGGTGATGGCTAGATGAACAGAGGAAAGAATGATGTGAAAATAAACTTACTCCTAAAGTGAAAGTACTTCCCTATTAAGATACGTTCAGCTTCAAATTTAATAATAATTTCCAGATTCATGTATCTCAGTGAATATATAACAGGAAGGCAAACATCGAGTTTGTGACTGGAAGACAATCAAGAAATGCAATTGAAAGATGAAAGCTTCACTGGCTATAGAAGAATCAATTACTCCTTATTTTTAAAGACCTCATGCTTTTTTTCTTATTCTTCTGTTTTCTTAATAGATTCAATGTCTATCTTTACCTTTCCAGCCTAATGCTTGCATGAAACACAGTTTTCATTTGGACTCTTCTTTTTCTTTACTGCTAATTTATTTTGGATAACAAACATTTAGAATCTGCTACTTTTCTCTCCAGCTTGCTGCCTGGCTTTGAACTAATTTCTTGATGTTCTTTATTATTATAGGCATAGCTACAAGAACTACAGAAACTCAGACTTAGAAGTTATCTCAGAGACCACATAGTTTAACTTCAACCTGACCAAGATTCCTTTCTTCAGCATTTCTGGGAAGTAGACCTCTAGCTGCTTCTTAATGAGGTCCAGTGGATGAGAAGAAATCATTTCTGAGAGAAGCATGCTCTACTTCGGAGAGAAAATGCAGGTCAGGAAATTTTTCTTTATACAATTTTTGAAACTTTCACATAGCATCCCAAATTCCATCTAAAGAAATCAAAAACAAATCTAATCTGTGCCCCCTCTGATAATTCAAATTCAAGCACTTAAGGCAATGATCATACTCTTCCTCCCACCAGCCCCATTCCTTTCTCTTATTGGAAATTAACATCCCATATTTTTTCAATGAATTTTTTTAGGGAATAGTTCCCAGGCCTCCTGACATTCTTATTGCCTTCTTTTGGATTCACTCTACTTTGTCAATACCTTTCACTAATTGTGATAGCAAGAACAGAATACAAAACTGGGGATATGGTCAGATGTGGACAAAGTAAGAGGGATTGTTACATACTGGTTTATAGAAACTTTAAGTGTTTTAATTCAATATTTGTAGTATTTCCTCCAAAAACTACTGTCACAAAATTGACACATACAGAATGTGGACTATGTTAATCCTACTTCTATCAGCAAGATCTGCCAAGCTTTCAAAGCATTTTTTCCTCAATAAAGCATAGAATTTTACATTTATTTCTATTAAATTTTATCTTGTTGGATTAGTCCATCATTCTATCATGCTAAGATATTTTGGATCATAATTCTATTATCCAAAATATTATGTATTTCTCTTATAAGGTCACTTTAAAAATTATAATCCTTCCTTTGTGTCTGCAATCCAGTAAAATTTATTAATAACACAAAACCAGAGTATATATCCCTGTGATATTCCCCTAAGGAAGTTGACGTTGATTTATTAATAATTTCTGTTTCTGGGCCCCACATGTGCAAGAATGTTTGTGGCAGCCCTTTTTGTAGTGGCTAGAAACTGGAAACTGAATGGATGCCCATCAATTGGAGAATGGCTGAACAAATTATGGTATATGAATGTTATGGGATATTATTGTTCTGTGAGAAATGACCAGCAGGATGATTTCAGAGAGGGATGGAGAGACTTGCAGGAACTGATGCTGAGCGAAATGAGCAGAACCAGGAGATCAATGTACACAGCAACAACAATACTATATGATGATCAATTCTGATGGACATGGCTCTCTTCAACAATGAAATATTTCAAACCAGTTCCAATTGTTCAGTGAAGAAAGCCATATACATCCAGAGAGAGGGATGTGAAATGTGTACCACAACATAACATTTTCATGCTCTCTATCGATGTTTGCTTGCATTGTGTTTCTTTTCTCTGATTTTTCTTTCTTGTAGATACGATTCTTCTTTCACAAAAATGATAAGTGTGGAAATGTGTATACATATATTCAATTTGTCATGTATTTTAACATAATTAACATGTAGTGGATATCCTGCCATCTAGGGGAGTGGTGGGGAGAAGGGGGGGGAATTTGTAACAGAAAGCTTTGTAAGGGTTAATGTTGAAGAATTACCCATACATATGTTTTGCAAATAAAAAGTTTTAATAAAAAATAATAATAATTTCTGTTTCTGTCCAATAATAGTTAAAAGGCTTTGATACTTATTTTCTTCATTTCAATCATATCAGAAAAAGTGTATTATTCTCATTGTTGAAAAGCCATTATCCATAGGCATTTCATGTTTAATTTTATTCTCCAAATTTATGGTAGTTTAAAGTCTGAGCATTTTTGAGGACATAATTTCAGATTTACAATTTATAGATTCTGATTTATTTTCCCTCAAAATATACTAGTAATGGGGCTACTGGAAACTACAGAATATCCCCGAGTTTTTGGCTCTCTGGGTTAACATTGATCCAGTAATCACAAGACTGAGTTATCATTCAGCTCATATTTTTCTACATCTTTCAAAATTATAACCTGATGTTTTGTCAATCCAGAAAGGTTATGGCTACAGAAAAATTAAGTCCAGAGTAATCATTTTGGGAAATAAGAGATATCTGAAGGAGGTGTTGTGAGTTAGCGTATCTCATCACTACTATATCTTTCTTTTGTGGAACTTTTATTTTCTCTATTTGGAAGGCATTATTCATATCTTCTAGCTGACAAGGAAATCCATGTTACATTCCTATTATAGTATCATATCTATTTTTCTTGTATTATTTGTACCCTTAGGTATAAAGATTTCAATAACAACATACAGAAAAGGAATAAATTGTAGAGTGTAGTGCTGGACTTCATTTCAAGAGAAATTGAGTTCAAGTTATGTTAATGGCACTACATGGATGCATGTGCAAATCTGTTAACTTCTCTGAGACCCAGGTAATTCTCTTCATTTCTCATCAATTCTCATCAATTAAATTCTAAATGGCTTGTAACTGCTTTGTATGTGGAAGGTTTTACTTATCATTTCTGAATTCTCTAACAAGAATAATTGTCAAATTCAAAAGAATAAAAAAAAACATGGATAATAGAAATAAAGCCCAAGACAAGAGAGAAACAGCAAATATATAGTACATGAAATTTCCAAAGACCTGAGGGAAGACCTTTTCTCTCCGACATTTTAAGAGTCTAAATTATGAAGAAAAATAATATCATTTAACATCCTCTAAAAGCTACTCTCATATAGCAGATAACTATGATTCCAAAAGCAAAAAAAAAAAATGTGACATGAACCTGATCTTTGATAGAGAATTGACATTTGATGCACACTTGTGTGTGACTCCAAATCAAAATCATAGACACAAACATATCTCTTTCTTTTCTGAGAGAGGCATTGAGAACATTCAGATTTGGGCAGAGAACAGCACTATGGAGTATTCCTTATTCCTTATTCCCCTTCTCCTTTCTCTGGAGATCTCAAATAAAATATACTATAGCCTTCCCAATTGAAACTGTTGCCTTATTTCTTGAGATTTCAGTCTTATTGAGGTTGCAGAATATTACAGAATGAATCCAGTGGAATATAGACTACATAAAAATATAGGATTCATGAATGAATATGAATTAAGTGCCTGCTAGGTGCAAGGAGCTGCCTTAGATTCTCGGATATGAATATAAAAGTAAAACATTACCTACCTTCAAACTTATCTTTAATGTAGAGTCACAATCTGATAGAAGTGCTTTGGTCTAAGGTAGTCACAAGCATTATGAGTAGAGTTATAATGTAGTTAATTGGCACATCGTATTCTGCTATAAATGGCTGATTTGTTTACTATTTCCAGAGCAAAAGAAAGAGGTAGAAATCAGGATTGGAATGTGGGGAAGGATAATATACAATTGGAAGATGAAAAGATTGCTAGATTGGATCAGATTTCTGACTAGATGAAACATGAAACATGATTTGAGGAAAACTAGGTAAGCTGGGTTAAGTGAAGCTTTTACTCACTAAACTCACTAAACACTCCTTATTAAGGAATATTACTTACCTATAAGGTAGAGAGACAAACTTCAGTCAATTAATTTCAGCTGGATGAGGAGACATTCTCTGGAGGTTCATTTTCTGGAGGTTGTTTTTTTTTCCTGATAGGTAGAATTGGGGAGATGATAGGATAGAAATAAAATAAATAGAGAATTATGGATAATGTTTTAAAAGTTTTAAACATCAAAGATTTTTGTTGTATTGTCATGAGTATTCTTTTATTGACAGGAATTAAAATCTTCGTGAATTGATAGATAGTTATCTAAACTTGCTGTGACCAAGAATTCATAGCCTTTTGACCAACTTGATAATGAACCTCTCAAAATAAATGGTCTACTCTTCAGTTTAAAAAATTCATTATATCAGAAAACAAATGCAGACAAGATTAGGAGGGAAGCATCAAATTGGGAAGTCATCTTTACATTTAATGGTTCTGATAAAGGCCTCATTTCTAAAATATATAGAGAATTGTCTCATATATATAAGAATTCAAGCCACTCTTCAATAGATAAGTGGTCAAGGGATATGAACAGACAATTTTCAGATGATGAAATTAAAACCATCTCTAGTCATATGAAAAGGTGCTCCAAATCACTATTGATCAGAGAAATGCAAATTAAGACAACTCTGAGGTACCACTACACACCTGTCAGATTG
>JAJPUD010001363.1:429213-449506 GCA_023553655.1 Myrmecobius fasciatus
ATAGGATTTTTCTTGCATAACTTCTCAAGCATTTCAACATTATTAACATGTAGTGGACTTCCTGCCATCTAGGGGAGGGGAGGGGACTGGGGGTAAAATTTGTAATGGAAAGCTTTGTAAAGATCAATGTTGGGGAACTACCCATACATATGTTACACAAATAAAAAGCTTTAATAAAAAGAAAATCATTATCAGCTATTTGTGCACTAAATTTGGTGGGTCAGGGATTCCTTCCATTGAAATATCCTTCAAGAAACTGGGGCCATTTCCAATTCATATTTTGCTTGAAGATTTTATCATTTTATATAGTTTTTATCCATATTCTTCCTTTAATTGTCTGCAGAGACTCTCCTAAATTTTAGAAGACTTCCTCTAGGTCATCTAAAGTTTTGTGGGTGGCAGTGCACCCTTTGATCCAGCGGTGTCTCTAGGGGGCCTGTAACCCAAGGAGATCATAAAAAGGGAAAAGGATCCATATATGCAAAAATGTTTATAGCAGCTCTTTTTTTTCAGATCAAGAAACTAGAAATTGAGTGGATTAGCATCAGCTGGAGAATGGTTGAATAAGTTATAGTATATGAATGTTATGGAAAACTATTGTTCTATAAGAAACGATCAGCAGGATGAATTCACAAAGGTCTGGAGAGACTTACATGAATTGATGCTAAGTGAAATGAGTAGAACCACAAGAACATTGTACACAGTAATAACAAGATTATGCAATCATCAATTCTGATGGATAGCTCTTTTCAACAGTGAGGTGATTCAGGTCAGTTCCAATGGACTTGTGATGGACAGAGCCATCTGCATCCAGAGAAAGGAATGTGGGGACTGAGTGTTGATCACAATATAGTATTTTCACCATTTTGTTGTTGTTCACTTGCTTTTTGTTTTCTTTCTCATTTTTCCCTTTTTGATCTGATTTTTTTCTTGTGCAGCATGATAATTGTGAAAACATATATATTAAAATTGCACATTTAAAATATATTGGATTACTTGTTTTCTAGGGGGATGGGAAAAGGGAGCAAGAAAAAATTTGGAACACAAAATTTTGTAAGGATGAATGTTAAAAAGTATCTATTCATGTATTTTGAAAATTAAAAAAAAACTTTCAAAAGAAAAAAGTTCCAATGATTGCTATACTTTCTAGTGTTTTCAAAAGAAATGAGTGCTTTATTTTGTCAATAATCCTTTCCTCCATCTATTCACCATATAATTTTTTATTGTTGCAGTCATTTAAGATGATAGTTTTCTTAATATTGAACAAGTCCTGTATTCTACAGTATAAATCACAATTGTTCATAGTATATGATCAATGTACTATACAACTATAACCTTATTGCTAGATTTTTTTTGCATTGATATGCATTGAGAACAATCTTGCTTTCGTTGTTTTCTTTATTTTTGCTTTCACTGATTTAGTTATCTAAACCAAATTTGTGTCATAGAAAGAATTTAGGACTCTGTCAAATATTCCATAAAGTATTAAAAATAATTGTTCACTAAATATTTGGTAAAAATTTCTTGTAAACCAATCTGGTACTCTTAAGGACCATTTTGATATCTTGCTTATTTTTCCCCTAAACCAAGGTTATTTAAGAATTCTATTTTCTCTGCTGCTACTCTGGGAAGCTTCTGTTTTCCTATAATTATTCATCCATTCTTCTTAGAGTATCAGTTTTATTACATATAATTGAGCAAATTATTCCTAATAATTGTTTTAAATTCATCTTCATTGAAGGTACATTCACCTTTTTCATTTTTGTATGATGACTGGTGATTTTTTTTCAGATCAAATTAACCAATGGTTTAGTTATTTTTCCACATAAAGACTGCTTCAGGTTTTATTCATTAGTTCAAGGTTTGTTTGTTGTTTTAATTTTCAGTTTTTTTAATCTCTCCTTTGATATATAGGGTTTCTATCCTGTTGCTTAAATGGTGATCATTTTTCTAATTATTTTAGTCACATGTTCACTATATTGATCTGGTCTTTCTTTTGTGATGTATACATTGGGAGATGTACATTTTTTCCTAACTACTGCTTTTGACTGCAACTCACAAATTTTGGCATTTGGTGTTATACGCATTATTCTCTTTAATTAATTATTAATTATTTTATCTTTTTTCTCCTTTAAGCCCTTCATAGTTTAGGATCATGTTTTGTTTCAGTTAATTTTAATACATGCTTCTACAATCACTTACTGAGTGAAATGTTATTGTATTATAGTCTGAAGAAAATGTTCTTTTATATTTCTGATTGTCTGCATTTTATTATTATAATTTTATGCCCTAATTCACAATCAATTTTTGTGATGACTTTATGTAAAGCTGTAAATATTTTTGTTATCATTTAATTTTCTTCAAAGGACTATCATATCTAATTTTTCTAATGTTCAATTTATTTCCTTAATTGCTTTCTTATTTATTTTGTGGCTAGATTTATCTATTTCTGAGAAGAGAAAGTGAAGTACTCCACTAGTGTAGTTTTCCTATCTATTTCCTCCTAAAATTGATTGTCTTTTTTTTCAAGAATTTGTATTCTATGACATTTATTGCATTTATCTTCAGTATTGAAATTATTTCCTTCAATATGGTACCATTTTGCAAGATATAATTTACTTTCTCATCTCTTTTACTTGTCTATTTTTGCTTTTGCTTTGTCTATAATCATGATTGCTACATGATTACTTCTGCTGAAGGATAATAGATTCTGCTCCAGCCCCTTATTTTTACTCTAAGTTTTCCCTCACCATTTCAAGCATCTTTCTTGTAAACAACATACTATATTCTGGTTTCTATGTCTAATTGAATGTGTTTGTGTATGTATTCCCACTTTGAACCAGTTTAGATGAAAGTGTCATCCAAACATTGCCTGACTCCACCACATACACATCATTATCCCTTTCCCTATAAAATCTCTTTTGCATTCTTCTTTTATGGAAAATAATTTCCTCCAATCTTCTTCTCCATTCTTTCTTCTGCCAGTGCAACCCTTTTTCTTGCCCATCAATTTTATTCAACATGCCAATACAAATAATTTAGTCCTGTGCCCTTGTTCTACCTGTGCTAATAGTGAAAAAGTTCTCAAAAATATAATTTCCCTATATAGAAAAGCAAATAATTTAACATTATTGTGACCTTTATTATTTCTCATTTATCTTTTCTTGAGTCTTACATTTCTAAAGTCAAATTTTCTATTCAGCTGTGGTCTTCTAACCAGGAATAATTCAAAGTTCTCTATTTCAATAAATATACATTTTTCTTGAAGAATTATATTCAACTTTGTTGAATAGTTTATTTTTGTTTGTAATCCTTGATATTTTTGACTTAACTGTAACCCAGAAGTTGGTATAATCAATGAGGTTGCCAAACAGCTTCTAATTTTGCATCCTGTGTTAAAACAAGGATCCCTTGTAATCTCTTTCTGATGAATTGCTAGATTTCCTTACCAACTCTGGGCTTTACATCTCCCTAAACTGATGCTTCTTCTGCTTCTATCACCATTCTCTAGCCCTCTAGTTCCATCACTGGTAAGGTACAGTACAGCCTTTGAAATACTTTGAACACAAGGTTATCTAACATAGCATTTGATTTATTCCTATTTGATACCATTTGTTTTATGTTACCCATTTCTCTATTTCTGCCCTATTTCTCTATCTAGGAAGCCATCTCTAGTATTAAAAAAATATGAAAAAGTGTTCTTCATCAACCTAAGGAACATATTAGCTGAGTATGACAGCATATGTGTTCCATACCCATAGTCTCCTTTTTTCAGTGATTTAAAAAGACAAGTTGGGATAAATATGAATCTCCTTCCTATTAGATTATTTTGATATTTGAAGCCTTTCAATTATCTAAATGATTAAATCTAATTGTCAGGCTGCTCTAGTGTTGTGACAGTTGCTGCATTTCAGTATGCAAATCTCTCTTCCCCCACCCCCATCTTTATGACCTATTTTTGCACAGAGCTGACTATATATATTTTCTAGGCACCTTGAAATTTGGCTGAGTGAGAGTTTAGGAATTTACCCATTACTCTTCTGACTGGAGACACTTGCCAATACTTGGTCTTTAGCAGTATCATCTATTTTCTTATTAGTTCATAGGGAAAGAAGAAGTAATTTCAAAATACAGCACTCAATTTAAAACCTCAGATCATAAGCAAAAGTTTACCTCTGGAAATTAAGCATTGTGTGCACATTCTTCACCAATGATTAGTTGAGGACTTGGCCTATTGGGGCTGGCAATAACATTACATTTACAAGGGATCCCTTGAAACATTTCAGTAATAATTTCACAATAACCTAAAATGAAATAAGTGACTTTAGTTCTACCATAAAATATTGCTCCTTCTCACCTCTGTGTCCACTAGAAGTAAATCATCACTTCAGTTTGACATCAAACATAACCTGTGTTTTTATTAAGCTATTATAATAATGACCCTTAATATTTAATAAGCTCATTGCAGAAACCCAGTTTTTAATTATTTTAATGCTAGTCATCTTTGCTTCTATGGGTACCAGGGCATTTACTTTAGGGTGTGATTAAAAAGACCTATGACTGGCCTCAGGGAGATAGAAAAAGAAGAGAGGTTTATAGCAATAAATAAAAGTCCAACATATTTTCATGGAATATTTAGGTAGAAGATAAAAACAGTAGTTAAAATCCAAACAGATTAATGTATTTGTCAAACATTTCTTTATGTCCTGCTTTGTGTCAAGCACTGTGCTAGCTACTAGATTCAAAGACAAATCAAGAACAATCACAGTTCTCAAAGAACTTATATTCTCCTGGTAGATAAGGAAAGCAAAATATATACCTATATACATATATGTGTATATATATATATACATAATAAATACAAAACATTTAAATCTTTTTTGTAAGTTAGCATTTTTTCTGTTTTTCCAGTCTTCTTACACTTTAATCTCCGCTATGCATTCCACAATTAAGGAGGCAGTATTCTCTTGTGGTATCTTGCACATGATACTCTATCTTTACACTGAATTTTCACTATTCAAGAGATACTCAAATTCACATCCCACCTTTGAACCATACTAATTATGAAAGCCATGGAAAATTCACAAAACTCCTTTCAGTTTCCTTTTCTGAAAAAGTAAATGAAAATAAAGGAGGGAGATACTATCTACATCACAGAGTTTTTGTGAAGATCAGATATGATAAGGTACTAAAGTGATTTGTAAAATTTATCATATTATAGAAACAGTGTTTGTATCCCAGAGGGTTTTCTAATACTTTTATATCTAACTAGATTCAATCCAACCTCCAAGATCTAGTTCAAATCCCACATTCATCTAGAAGTCATCCATGATATTCCCAGTCAGAAATTATGTTTCTTTTTCTCCTAATGACTCTCATGATTCCTGGCCTTACATATTTCTCATGAATTTAAAAGATATTTGTTTTTTTATATTTGTCTGCAAACTTTTACTTCCTCAAAGTTCTCTGAAATTTTAAGGACAGTTATTCTATTTTATGTAGCTTTGTATCTTTCTCAGAAACTAAATCAATTCCTCATCCTTAATAGGTACTTTATAAATGTTTGTTAAGTGAAAGAGTGATTAAAATGTTTAATAATGCCAGGCTTAAAACTAATCTGCTGGGACTTCATCAAATTTAACATCTTAAATTTGTCATGGCTTCTATTTAGTCACTTCTAAATTCATGGCTACCTGGGGGATGGGAAGGGTGTAACTATTCAAGTCATGGACTCCAGCAAATTGCCCCTTGTCTAATTCCTCTTGTCTAAGGTAAAATTACTCCTTATCTACTGGTTGCTTCCATACTGTCTACAAATATCTCTATCTCTCCTCCATCAAATAAATAAATAAACCCTCACTTGATGCTTCCCTCTCCATTAAATATCATCCTACTTCTCTCTCCCTCTTTTTCTTCCCCCTCTCCCTGCCTCCCAGCTTCCTTCTCTCCCTTCTTCTCTCTCTCCTCTCTTACTTGCTCTTTTCCCCTTTTCTCTTCACCTCTCTCTTTCCCTCCTTTTTGCTGTCTATCTCTGTCTCTGTCTCTGATCTCATCACTTGTGTCTCGTATCCCATGTCTGTCTGTCTGTCTGTCTGTCTCTCACTCTCTCACTCTCACTCTCTCTCCCCTCTCTCCTCCAATCCCCCTGAAAAGCATCTAGAATAGGTGCATTCATTTCCTTTCCTCTCACTGTCTTTTCATCTTTTTGCAATCTGGCTTCTAATCTCTTAATTCAAATGAAATTATCTCTCCAAAGTGATTAGTGATCTCTTAATTACCAATTCTAATGGCCTTTGCTCAGTCCTTAGCTTTCTTGATCTTTGCAGCCTTTGATTGTGGGGCTGATCATCCTGTTCTCTTTGATATATTCTTAACAAAAGATTTTTGTGACACTATCCTTTTAGTTCTTTTCCCCACATCAACTCTATTACTCTTTCTTTTTCAGAGGATCTTCCCTGACTTCACACCTGCTAACAGTGGAGATATCAAGGTGCAATTCTGTACCCTGTTTTCTTTTCCCTTGATATTATTTCCCTTGCTAATCCCAGAAACTCCCTGGTTTGAGTTATCATCTTTATGAAGATGTCTCAGATCTACTTTTCCAATCCTAAGCTTTCTCCCAGATTCTCACATGTGAACTGCCTTTTAGACATTTCAAAAATGTATCCTACAGACATCTTAAATAACATGTGCCCCAAAGGTAATCTGTTGTACATACTTCAAAAACTATCCCTAATTTCCCCATAACTGGCTAGGATACCACCATTTTCCAGTCACCCAAGTTCAAAACCTTAATATCATTCATGACTCTGAACCTTTTTTATCCCCCATATCTAACTAGTGATAAAGTCTTGGCATTTCTATCTTTTTGGTGTCTCCTCTATATAATCCTATGATGTTACTGTGATAAATAATCCTTATTCAGTTACAAAGCTTATTCAGGTATAGATCCTCATAACTGTATTATCACAATATACAATAGAAGATTGGCCTTCCTGCCTCAGATCCATCTAAACTACAATCCATACTTCTATTAACTACCAAAATGATATTTTTAATAATATTTTTTTCCAAGTACATTCAAATATAGTTTTCAACATTCATTTTTGTAAAACTTTGTGCTCTACATCTTCCCCTCCTTCCCTTAATTCCCCTGCCAGTATCAGGGGTATCAGTATCAGTATCAGTAAGAACCTGATAAGGACTAAGTATGTGCAATCTTTTTTAAATATATTTCCATATTTGTCATGTTATACAAGAAAAGTCAGACCAAAGAGAAAAACCATGAAAAAGAAAACAAAACACAAAAACAAATAAAAAGGTGAAAATATTATACATCAATCAATATTTTTTTATCCATAGTTCTCTCTGTGGGTGCAATTGGCATTTTCCTCCTCCAATATATCAGAATTGCCTTGAATCACCCCATTGTTGAGAAGAGCCACATCCACACAGTTGATCATCACATAATCTTGTTGCTACTATATATGGTTCTTCGTTCTTTTCCTCCTCATTTATTCTCCTCCTCCTCCTTCTTCTTATCACTTCACTCAGCATCAGTTCATCTAGATCTTTCTAGGCCTTTTTGAAATCAGCTTACTATCATTTCTTATACAACAAGAATACTCCATTGCTTTCATATACCAAAGCTTATTCAGTAACAAATTGTTTCCCAAGTGATGTGTATCTTCTCTTTTTCCAGTTCCTTGTCACTACAAAAGAGTTGCTACAAACATTTTTGCACAGATGTATTCTTTTCTTTTAAATGATCTCTTTGGGATACAGACCCAATAATGGCACTGCTGATTCAAAGTTTGATAGCCTTTTGGGCATAATTCCAAATTGCTCTCCAGAATGGGTGGATCATTTCATAACTCCAGCAACAATGTATTAGTGTCCCAATTTTCCCACATCTCCGCCAACATTTATCATTACTTTTTCCTATCATCTTAGCCAGAGATGTGTGAAGTTGTACCTCAGAGTTATCTTAATTTGAATTTCTCTAATCAATAATGATTTAGAGCATTTTTTCATATAATTAGAAATGGATTTGATTTCTTCATCTGAAAATTGTCTGTTCATATCCTTTGTCCATTTATCAATTGAGGAATGACTTGTATTCCTATAAATTTGAGCCAATGCTCTATATAATTTTGAAATGAGATTTTTATCAGAAATGCTAGCTGAAAAATTTTTTTCTAACTTTTGCTTTCCTTCTAATCATGGCTAAATTTGTTTTTGTTTTTGCAAAAATGTTTTAATTTAATGCAATCACAATTATCCATTTTGTATTTCATAATCTTCTCTAGTTCTTTGGGCATGAATTCTTTGATTCTCCAAAAATCCAACAGGTAGACTATCTCTTGCTCTACTAATCTGATTATAATATCATTCTTTATGTCTAAATCATGAACCCATTATGACCTTGATATAGGGGTGGTAAATGACTGGTTTCTGCCATACTACTTTTCCAATTTCCCCCAGCATTTTTTATAAAGTAGTGAGACTTTCCACTAGAAGCTGGGGTCCTTAATTTTAACAACACTGGATTATGATAGTCATTGATTATTGTTGCTTTGTACCTAACCTATTCCACTGATCTACTCCTCTGTTTCTTAGCCAGTACCAAATGGTTTTGATGACCACTACTTCATAATATAATTTTAGGTCTGGTAAAGATATGCCCCCTGTCTTTGCATTTTTTTTCATTAATTCCCTTGATATTTTTGACCTTTTGTTTTTCCAGATGAACTTTGTTATTGTTTTTCCCAGCTCTATAATTTTTGGTAATTTGATTGGTATTGAATAAGCAGATTAATCGTCAATTATTTTATATTAGCTCAGCCTATCCATGAGCAATGGAAAATTTTCCAATTATTTAGTTCTAACTTTATAGGGATGAAAAGTATCTTATAACTGTGTTTTTATAGTTTCTAATTTTTTCTTGAAATGTAGATTCCCCAAAATTTTGTGTTGTTTAGTGATTTTTCATGGAATTTTTCTTTCTATATCTTGTTAATGGGATTTGTTAGTAATATACAGAAATATTGATGATTTATATGGGTTTATTTTATATCCTGCAACTTTGCTAAAATTGTTAATTGTTTCTATTTGTATTTTAGTTGATTCTTTACGCTTCTCTAAATATACCATCATATTATCTGTAAGAGTGATAGCTTTGTTTCCTCATTACCTACTCTAATTTCTTCAATTTTTTTCTTCTTTTGTTGCTAAAGCTAACATTGCTAGTGCAATATTGAATAATTGTGGTGATAGTGGGCAACTGTGTTTCATTCCTGATCTTATTGGGAAGGATTCTATCTTATCCCCATTACATATACTGCCCATAAGTGGTTTTCCATAGATGCTACTTATCATTTTAAGAAAAAAAATCCATTTTTTCCTATGCTCTCTTGTGTTTCTATTAGGAATAGAAGTTGTTGTATTAGACTTCCTGCCATCTAGGGGAGGGGGCGGGGGGAAGGAGGGAAAAATTTGTAACAGAAAGCTTTGCAAGGGTCAATGGTGAAAAAGTACCTATGCATATGTTTTGCAAATAAAAGGCTTTAATAAAAATTTTTAAAAAATAAAAAAGGAATACATGTATTTTCCTAAATGTTTTTTCTGCATCTATTGAGATAATTATATGAGTTCTGTTAGTTTGATTATTGATATGGTCAATTATGCTGATAGGTTGTTTTTTTGTTTGGTTTTTTTTTGACATTGAACCAGCCCTGCATTCCTGGTATAAATCCTACTTGGTCATAATATACTACCCTGGTGATAAGTTGCTGTAATCTCTTTAGTAATATTTTATTTAAGATTTTTGCACATAATATTCATTAGGGAAATTGGTCTATAATTTTCTCTCTCTCTTTTGGCCCTTTTTGGGTTAGGTATCAGGACAATACCTGTGCCATAAAAGAAATTTGATAAGACTCCTTCCCATATTTTTCCAAATAGTTTATCTATTATTAGATTTAATTTTTCTTTAAATGTGTAGTAGAATTCACTTATAAATTTATCACAATGATCTTTCACAAATGCATATCTGACCATATTATCTCCCATATTTATTCAACAATTCATTCCGAGATCCACTGATAGTTTTATCTATTCTGTTTCTTCTATAGGATATTCCAGCTTCAGATTCCAAGTATTTTCACTGGCTGGTCTCCAAATCTATAAATACTCTTACTCTTCATCTAGGGCTTCTTTTGTCCATGACTTTCTCTGTGTCCCAGTTAAAAAATCACCTTTTACAAGAAGACTTTCACAAGCTTTCTTAATCTTAGTATATTCCCTCTGATATTATATCTAACTTATCATGTATTTTATGTGTACATATTTATTTCCCCCATTAGTGTATGAGATCCTTGAGAGCATAGCATATTTATTTTGTTTCTTTGTTTGTTTGTTTTTATTCTCAGGGCTTAATATTGTGCATAGTTTTATAGCAACATCTTGATAAATGTTAGTTGACTGATTAAACTGTAAACTGATGCATAGCTCTACTAGAGCTATATATATGAAATGTATATAAAACAAAGTAAATAACTGGAAAGTAAATCAAATAGAATATTCTGGTCATCTATATCCCCTTAAATACTCAAGTTGACATATAACTTAATGATTTAAATATTCCTTTCAATTATGTTCAATGCCTGCCATCCATGTCTGTCAATGACATTCCCTGTCCATGTTCTGCTAGAATTTCATGACAAGCATCTACCAAGTGTGATGAAGACATTTCTTATTTTAACTTAACATTTCAAACATACCAGTGAAACTATATATACTTATCCTTCACCTTTGCCATAGATCTAAGCTATGTTTTTGTATTAAGCATTTCACTGACAACATCTTTTATTTCTTTTATTTTTAACCTTTATTTTTTATTTTTGAGGCAATTTTGATTAAGTGACTTGCCCAGGATTACATAGCTAATAAGTATCTGGGGCTGAATTTAAACTCATCTTCCTGACTCCAGAGCCTGTACTCTATTCTCTGTGTCACCTAGCTGCCCTTATACTCATTTGTCATAATCCAACTTTGATCTAATTCCTCTGACGCTCTAACAAACATCTGATCTTAATTAATTTGCTTTTGTTTGCCCCAATCATTCTTCAAGGGGTAAATGCTTATTATGAATTATCTTCATAGAACCTTCCCTAAGAGTCTTCAAAAAGGCAAATTCAGGCCTTCCTAGAAAAAAAGAGGCAGCCAAAAATTGAATGAGTAATCTTAGAAGGTCATGGGTTCACACTCACTTGGCATTCTCCAGCAAAAAAAAAAAAAAATAATAGATATACTTTATGGGAGGTTTTTTTCCCTTTAAGTACAAGTTGGTTTATACGGAATATATGTTTTCCATCATTTTTGAGAGTCTGTGATTCAATCTCTTGGGCAGGCTAGAGAATATCTTTATTTTCTTGCCTCAGTCCTATAATAATCATCATGGGAATCCCAGGGTACAAGATGCCAGAGTTCAAGATTTCATGATCACTTCATCTATGAATGTCTTTACTGGCCTTACAGCAGATAGCAGTTCTATTTTTGTTACCTATATTCACTCAATTCATAGGACTTGCTTTTAAATGTCACACCTTCTTAAATCTCTATACTGATTAGAATCTCTACATCCATTGCTATAATTGAAGAAAATGAAGTCTCTCGGAGCTGTCCTTTGCATCACAATCATATTTCCCTAATTTGGGCATTTGGAACAGACTCAAGAGCTATGTTCAGATCTAATTGCATTGTATTTAATGTTTTCTCCTCATACTCAAAGCTCATTACTGTTTCATAAAGAATACTATATTGGTCTGACAAGATTCGTTCTGCACAGGGTCATGTCAATTGCTACAATGAATAGTGTCCTCTGCTCTAAGAGGTGCTCACAAATTGATTGCTTCTTCATTTTTTTCCAGTGGAGCTAGCTGATCTATGAGGTTCTGAATTACTCTTTTCAATGACCTAATTAGACGGTCCAAGACCAAAAGGAATTTTGATACTATGACTGTCATGTTTGTATTTCATGGTTGAGATAAAGCCTTCGTAAATAGAACTGCTGAGCCAGAGGTGGGAAGACAAAATAAAAAGAAAATGAAGGCACTGAAATGGAAAAAAAATGCTGATAAATGCCATTGGATTTTGATAAGGAAACTACAGGAGAAATATAATTTATTTAGGAAGAGGAGGAGACAGGATTACAAGGTGGGTTTCAAAATATCTTATTAATATAGCCCCATAAACTACTATTATTTTATCAATAACCTGATCAGTGCTGTTTACTCTCTTAATCAAGGAGGACATTTGGGGCTGCTATTAGGGATATTATATGCATTTGAAAAGTAATCATGACTTAATCCTTGCAAAAGAGTGAGGTCATTCATTCAAACCACACTGCACTGAGACCTCTGTGCTCCTTTCTCTTAAGGCACAGTCCTCTTAAAGACACAATTGTGCCCATGAAATATTAAGTTATTACAGAACAAGTTAGCTAGAAGTTGTCTCTGAAGAATGTCCTCATGCAGCCTTCTGTTGTATACCATCACCCCACTGGACAAACATGAAGAATAGTAAAATTAAGTTGACTATATACTTGCTAGCTAATTTTTTTTCCACAAAAACTAATGCATAAGCAGAGGAAAATACAACATTCTAGAGGTGGAAAACTTAGGCTATTATAGAGCAATAAAGGCAATGTTCTCATAGTAGTTCCCAGCAAAGTTCACAGTTAGAAAATTAACAGGGACTTTAATAGTGAATTTAATCTTCAATCATGAGAATTAGAAATTCTGGACACATCATAATTTTATTATTCCTGGAAATATTCTTACATAGGCAGACAGGGTTAGGCTCTATTATTCAACTCTCAGAGGTACAAACTAAGGGGAAAATGGCAAGAGGCCTGTCCACAGTAATCAGGATGACAAGTCTATTGCTCATAGGTCCTTCTTCCTTTTAGTAGGAGGGCTGAAAGTTACAATGGGAAACATATATATTGGCAAGAGAGACAATTGTTTTCAAAGGATCCAGAACAGAAAACTTTATAGGGGTGAAAAGTTTAAATCCTAAAAAGATCGTGTTATGGATTACTAGTTAGGACCTTTAGATCAGGCCATCACATACATAAAAAAAATTTAATACAAAAATTACATGTTGTTCTCATTGTTTTTACTTCCAAATAGTTTAGTTTGATTAGTATAATATACAACTAGTTCCTAACAACTTTAAATCTTGTCTAAGCCTGCTAGTTCCAATTAAATTTAAAACCCATGGGCTATATAAAATCTTTAAACTACACTAAAATTTCTGTAATCACCCAATATTGGAAAACAATTGTACCTTTGCCTGTCGAATCCATAAGTACATGTGACTGCCCCATATATCATTGGCATTGCTTACAATGTAGATTATAAGTGTTAAAGTTGTTGCTATTTCCCCCTAACATGGCTTGCTTATTAGTGGCAGGACAGCTTTTGGGATTCTATTAGCTTTTCCAGATTCTTTCCAATAAAAGGGAAATCTGGAAAGTAGGCTAGAATTTAAAAGAAACAAAAGTTTTCATTTCTCCTATAAATGATCTTTTTCTCTGTTGGTTTTTATTAGAAAATCATGTCAGATTTAATTTGACAGAAAAATGTATATGAGCTAGTGCTATTGATTGCTTTACCATCTATCTTGTTGTGTATTGAGAGATGGATGATCACTAAAAAGAGCTAGAACATGCATCTGTTTTGTAAAATCCACTTACTTTTTCTTGATAGTGAAAGCCATGTGTAATAAATTAATTTCATTATTACGATTTCAATCATATTTTGCTAAACTTAATGGATAAAGTAATTTTGCTAAACACATAGAAACTGAATACTTCAGATCAAGTTAAAACACTGGATAAATTTTCAAAGAAGTTTTTTTCTCTTTCTTTCTTGATTGCATCTTGATGAACCCTATTTATGATGATGAACTATACCCTTTTGCATAGTTCTGAGAATTCATGAAATAAATAGTAGGTAAGGAGCTGTGGTCAGTTGCTGACATCTTAATGGATGTTGTAGGTTTATTTTTTATAAGGGAGATGCTTTTCTCTTTTATTTTAAAATGCATCTTATCAGCTACAACAATATTAAAATCACCTACCTTGTCACATGAAATGCTGCCTAGTGGAATGCGTTGCCTTGGATGCATAGACATGCAAATGATTTCATTTTGTCAGCTCTGCTTCACTATTCCACAAAGGAGAAAATATTCTATTTTAATCTAAAAAAGCAAACATCCCCTATGGAGAAAAGGGTTATGGAATACTATTGATTTGAATGACCAAAAACCAAAATGTTTTAGACTGACATTCTCTCCAAATAAATGCAAAAATTGTCTTTTTACAAAGATCAAGAAGTAGAAAAAAGTTAGCACTTTATATATTTATTTTTATAACTGTAGCCATTACAAAAAAAAAGCCTAGTGGAGGCATCTGCAAGTATGGGGTAGTGAAGCAAAAACCAGTTTTGAGACAAGATGACTGTGACACACAATGTCTGTGTGACCGATCCTGAGCAAGTCACTTACTGTACCCAAGAAATTCTCTAGGACTACAAGTTGTAAATAAAGCAAATAGAAATTTTCTATTTAAACAGAATTTCTTTTGCATTCCAATGAAATCATAGTTCTGGTCCAAAAAAAGACAGCCAGCATTTATATAGTGTTTTAAGCTTCATAAAACTGTAAATTATGTAATTATAATGATTGACTAATATTTTTCTAATATAATAATACCTAATTATTATTCTTATAATATTTTGAGGTTTGTAGAGCACCTTTAAATGTTATCTCTTTTGAACCTTACCACAACCATTTGATTTAAAGGCTATTATTATTCCAGTTCTACAGATGAGGTAAATGAGTTTGAGAGGGTTAAGTGACTTGCCCAAAAGTATACAGATGGTAAGTATTTAAGGCAATATATTAAACCAGATATTTTCCCCTCCAAATCTAGTATTCTGAATTTTATGCCAACTAGATTTCACTGGTATAAGAAACTCCTTAGACCAACACAAATAATTCTCATTTCTAACTTGTAGTCTGCTAATGGGTATTTGGGGTACACAAAGCTTAACTGACTTGCTGTCACTATATATGTAAAAGAGGTTAGACTTGAATCAAATCTTCCTGGATTCAAAGTGAACGCTTTATCCACTATTCCATTTTCCCTTTCATCACATATGATCCAAAATCAAATAGGTAAAAAAAGCAACAAAGAAGATTACACAAACTATGGTCTATGTTTGGTAGAGGTCTTAAAGAATCTCAGAATATCAAAGGTATAAGTGACCTCAGAAGTCATCTAATTAAAACTTGATCTGAACAAGATGACCTCAAAAACATACCTAAAATGTAGTCTTACAGACTTTCATTGATGACCCCAGTGAAATGGCAAATTCCACCTCCCAGGGCAGCCCATTTTACTTTAAAATATTTCTAATTCATGGGAAATGTTTCCTTACATGAAAGCTAAAGTTGTCTCATTGCAAAACCCCCTACTGCTTCTCGTTCTGCCTTATGGAACCAAATGGAATAAGTTGAATACTTTCAATCCCACAGCATATTTAAAGTCCTTCTGAAGGTCTCAAGCACATCTTTTGTGCTAATAGGTTCCTAGAAATAGTTATGGAGGAAAAGTATTTCAGTATTTCAGGATTATAATCACAGGAAAGGGAAATTCTTTTCTAGACATGATCATCCCCAAGTGATACAGCATTATCAAATATCTCACTGTGATTATAGACAGGATTACATATAATCATGCTTTACATAACTGAAGTTACTTCAAATTGCATACTTCATTACAACTAGTGATTAAACTAATAATTACTATCATGGTTTTATTTTTACTATTTAGGTTTTATCTTGGTTTATTACAAAACTTTTAAAATCTTAACTGTTTTTTTTCATAGCTTAATTTTTATGCTATTAATGGCATAACTAATGAATGTTTAAAATAGCATTCTAATATAATAATAGCTAGTTAAAATTTATATAGCACTTTAGGCCTTACACAGAATTTTTAGATATTTATCTCATTTTATCCTTACAAAAATCCTAAAATGTAGCAATTATTTTTACCTCTAATTTAAAGATAAGTAAACTGAGGCAGAAAGAGGTCAAGTACTTTGCCATGTGTCTAAGTCCAGGAATTCTAGCAACTGAGCCAAGATGATTACTAAACGCTATTAATATATTTAAAATATAATCTTTCTTTCATTGAGCAGCTCATAATATTTTGAAATATACATGCATATGTACATCATGTATGTATTTATATGTGTATAAATACACACATAAATGTATGTATATATGCCTGTGTATTTCATGTATGTATTTATACACATATATACAAACATAAACACATACACATATTTTTCCTCTAAATATCTTCATAGCTTACTTTTTAATGCTATAGATGAGATGAATATAATAAATACCTGACATTATTCTAATATAATAGCTAGATAATATTTATATGCATAAATGTATATGTAACATATCTTCATAGCAACATATTAACATGCATATATGTGTGCATATGTATAAACACATATGTAATGTTAAAAGCCCACCCATGCCAAGTCAAAGAATTTGAAGTAAAATTTAAAAAACTACCCCAAAAAAGCTATAAAAGACAGTTAATGCTAGAGGGAAAACATTTTTTGCAACAAGTTGTCATATTCTCAAGGTATGAATAAAAGCTCTACCTGACTGTAATGGCAATAATGGATAGTGGAAATGATTCTAAGAAACCCATGAGTTCTGGATCCAGTTCTTTCTAGGATTATGGCAATTAGTAAACTTCTCTTCCTTCACTCTCAGATTCAAATTCCATTCTTCCCTACATATCACTTGCAGAAAAAAAATTATATATTTCCTTTAAAATAAGTACTATATAAATACAATAAAATATCATAATAAACTTCTCTATTTATTTAATTTCCCCAAATTAATCTACTAAATAATTTCCAGGAATGACAAGTTATAACATCTCCCTTCTCTTATACAAAAGAACAAAATATACACATACAGATCTCTTGCCATGAAGTGTACATGAGATAGTGTTGTTTTTATTATTCCATCATTTATATTTTCTCTCCTTTTCTCAAATCATATTTTGCTGCTTTATCATGGTGTGAGAAGTGACCGTGGGCCTTTTACTGATATGGTAAAAGCTTTGAGTATAACCCGGCAAAAAACTCTTCTAGTCATCAAAGGATGAGTTTGCTAAATTCAGAGAGGCTCATCCCAACAGCTTAGTCAACTACTTTTTTGGTTTGTTTTTAAAACACAGAAATCCATGAAATTATCTCTTAAAGTACAAAGTGCTTACTATTTACAGCTGTGGAATATATCGGTTTAATTTCCAATCTTGATGTATTAGAGAAGTATATTTTCTTTAAGATTCTGAAGTTTTTCTAATTGGATATGGTTAAAAAAAAAACAAAACTTCTTTAGTCTTAAACCAAATAACTAAAGCTAATATGTAAAGCCTGGTGTGATCAATGATAGTGATGAGGTAAATGACAAATAATATAGTGTTTATATTTTAGACAATTCAATCTAGTGTTTGATTATATGCTCCTATGTACTATTTTCTAGGACCATGGAGTTACATTTTATCTCATCAGCCAGTTGATGTTATTTGAGAGGCCAATACATTTTTCTGCTTTGCTGTTTCCACTAGCCTCAACCTTTAGTGCTTAGGACAGCAGTCTAAAAGGCAACAATAGTGGTAGATACCTAATATGTTAAAAACCATTGAGAAATTAAAATCAAATGTATTATGTAATGAACTTGATTTATATCAGTATCCTGGAGGAAAGTTGTTTAATCATTTCAGTTGTTTCCAACTCTTTATAATGTTATTTGGGTTTTTTCTTGGCAAAGATATTGGAGTAGTTTGCCATTTCCTTCTCCGATTCATCTTACAGATAAGGAACTGAGATAAACAGGGTTAAATGATTTTTACAGGATCATCCAGCTACTAATATCTAAGGCCAGATTTGAACTCAGAAAGATAAGCTGTCCTGTCTTTGAGCCAGGAACTGTATTCACTGTGCTACCTATTTGTCCCTATTGGGCCATCAGGATGTATATCATTAAATAGTTTATGTACTGACACATACATTCTTCTTCACTACATTTTACCTTATTTTCAATAAACCTATAACTTGTATTTTCCTTAAATATCCTTCATTGAAGCCAAGAAGATTTTACCTTGATTTATGTTCAATTTTTAAGCCTTAGCCTGTTATTAATATGTCAAGATTCTTCATTCCATCAATGAGCAATATGCCTGTCTCTAATGGACTGAGAATAAATCATCTCAACCTTTGGAAGAGCTATAACTCAATTAGATTATAAAAAGCAAGGATTGGGAAGATATTAATATCAAGGGCTCTCATGGAAGCTCCCTCTCCTGGAATTCAATAATATACAGATTTAAAATAGAGGAGCTTTCAAGGTTCCTTCTCCATTTCAAGCCAAACTGAGATGTTATTATTCGTATTCAAAGATAATACGTTAGAGCTGCTCTACCATCATGTTAATATGAATGCAACCCTTAATTAACAGATATTCATTTTTATAAAAACTGTCATCATATTTAACCCCACAACTGCTGATTATCATCATCTCAGAGAATATGTTGGAATGAATAAATTATCTTTTAGCCTTAAAGGTATCTTATTCAACATATTGTTATATAATCTGTAGTCATTTTGAGATAAATATATTCATATGCACACACATGCATATATAAATGTATATGAATATACATTTATATATGCATGTATTCATATTTCACAAAATACATTCATTGCCCATTGTAGTCTCCTTAACTGTTATAAAGTTTTGGTCTTCATTTATGATATCTTTTTTATAAATAGAGTGACTAAAATGATAATGCTATTCTTGACACATTCAAAATCATTCAAAAATACTCTCAATAGAACAACTATATATGATGATGAGGGCGAAGACATCTATGAAAAAAAATGTGCATTCTCATCCTCAAAAAGCATAAAATCAGGAAGAAATCATATCTCTTTGCAGGTGTTTCATAATCATTCATCATCACAATCCACTTTGTGGGGATACTGATCACAGTGACATCTATCTATCACTATATCAGCTAAAGAAATCACCAAAATGAGTATAATGATGCTGTGCCATAGGAAATTATAATGGAAGGAAATCATGGGAGAAGCCAGTCAAGGAAAAGGTTAGTCATTTTTGGAAAATATGACTACCAAGTTATTATATTTTAAAATTGTCTATATTCTCTAAAGTCAAATTGGCTTCTCTTCTACTCTAGCAGTTGAATTTGTTTTAATAATCTAGACTTGTTATTTGTGCTTTCCAATTAAAAATAATTTAGTTTTACTATTTTTGCATCATGGCCAAGTTATTTATTGAATTTTTAGAAAGTCATCAAATTATTTTAGCACTCTTTCAAATACATACTCTAGCTTAAAGCTGGGAAGTTTAAATCCTAATAATAGTACCTGGGTAATTATTCTTAACCCCCTTTTTAGTCTTATCAGAATTACCTATGGAACTATATTAGTTTTTGAGAATGATTTGGTAAATGCAGCTCCCCTTTTCTAGGTTTCTTTGTTGGGTTATTGATTAAAATTTACCACTGAAATTTCTTGTAACAATAACTTTCCAATGTAAGTTTTTTCGTTTTAGAAATAAAAAATCATAATAATCACAAAATTCTACTAAGAAAAGAATTCCAATGCTGAAAATAATAATAATACACAGGTTACTTTTCCATTTTTCATATTTCAAGAGATGACATACATTTCCTGTTATGAATATGGCATTAATTTTTAAATGTACCAATATATTGCTATAACTTCCTAATAATTTTATATTGGCACCATCATACCAATGTATGATCATGATGGTGCCAATATAAAATGAAATATAAAATTGCCAATATCAAATTAAAGTTATTAAGGAATGTTGGTTTGTAGAAAAGACAATATTTAACAAAAGACTAGCACTTTTGTGTATATCATAAACCAGGAGAAACAATTTAGTTGCTTATCTGTATGTATAATAATAACATGTAAGTAGACAGCTGGATAAATAAAAGATAAGTAACTATGCCTTTGTCTATAGATATGAATATATATCTATTTGTTTTTCTCCTCCTATTGTCTATTTGATGTTGATCAAAACATACCATCATCCATTTAATTTAAAAGATTACACGTTATGCTTGTGCACATAC
>JAJPUD010001364.1:0-28806 GCA_023553655.1 Myrmecobius fasciatus
TGTTATGGTTTGATTACAGCAGAAAAAACAGTTCTGCCCAACATGTGACTTTTGATGAGATTACTCCCCAAGAAGAACTAGAGGGTCCAAGGCTGCAGTCCAGAGCCATCATGAGTGATGTATAGGAATATTCATGTACTTCCTGATAGGCTTGTGCAAGGTTGTTCTCACTCTTTTCTATGGATGCTATATGTATTTGTGAGAAAGCATTATCCAAGTTTTTGGGGAGATGGCTATGTGAAGACTATAATAGTTTTCAAGATTAAGAATTAATGGTGTGAGCACCAACCCTGAAGTCAGGAGGACTTGAGTTCAAATCTGGCCTCAGACATTTAACACTTCCTAGCTGTGTGACCCTGGGAAAGTCACTTAACCCCAACAGTATCAGCAAAAAAAAAAAAGAAGAATTAATGGTGCCATCTCTATTGATTTGTTTAAATGTTAAACATACCAGTAGGGACTCAGGAACTATAACTGTGACTAGTAGAAGTGTAGCTTCCCTATATGACCCCAGAGTTACCCTAAGGGCCATGGAAGTGAATTACAGCAGTGTATTCCCTGTCTAGGAACCATTCTCTCCCTGCCACCTGCCAAGATGAATACCAGGTGAGGTAAGCAAATCATTCCAGAGATGAAAGGAATGTTTAATGCTTCCACCTAACCTACCTGAATCATTCTATTTTGATAATCTTCTGGCTTTCCAATCATTCTTTGAATTTCCTCAGTGAAATGAATAACTATGTGAAGATTGTTTCTTCTTTTTTTTTAAATCACTAACACCTTAGCATGATAGTACTTGGTCTATGGTAGACATTAAATAAATGTTTAATGGTTCATTTTCTGACTCCCCTCCATCTCATCAACTGCCATCATTCTTAAGGACTTCTGTGTTCAAAATGATAACCCACAATTCTACTACCTTCTCAACTCTTAACAACTTTCTCTCACACCTCATTTAAGCTACATAGCAGGAGGCCAGATCTTGGATTGTACTACTTCCAGGATGATAAATTTAACAATCACATATTCCCACTACAACTCCTTTGCCTTCCACTTTTTTTGCTTGCCCAACCACATGAAACCTTCTAAAGTGAACTCTAAAGAGTCCTGAAACTTCCTTGTTCTTTCAATCTATCTTTTTTTACTGTCTCCTTCACTCTCTTCTCAAAGGAAGCTTGATCCAATGATCTCTGTTAGTAATGGCTTACTAGTTATAGCCTTAGAACCTCTCAATAATCAGACTTTCAGTTCTGGAAAAATCTTTTCACTCTTCCTGGCTGCTGAATGTTACTGGAGAAGCCCTGAAATTGAACTAGTTCCATCCATTAGAATTTATAGTACATAACCTCCGCTAGGTCTTTACCACTTTAGGGCAATCCTTACTTTTGACTTGAAAATACTTTAGCAATCAATTGCCCTATGACTCCATTTACCATGCTCTTGTTTTTTCAGATGAAAACATACATTCCAGTCTTTTTGTGTAAAAATGAAAACTCCCGGAGGAAAGATTCTGGGTTTTTGTTGTTGTTGTTGTTGTTGTTGTTTGAAACCCCAAGGTTTCCCAGTGCTTAGAAGACTTAGTACACATTAAATGCCTAACAAATGCTTCTCTCACCTTCCTTTCCTTTCCCCTCTCCTTTCCTTTCCCCTCTCCTTTCCTTTCCCCTCTTCCTTTCCTTTCCTTTCCCTTTCTTTTTCCTTTCCTTTCCCTTTCCCTTTCTTTTCCTTTCCCCTTTCCTTTCCTTTCCGTTCCTTCCTTTTTTTACTTCCTTTCTTTCTTCCTTCTTTCCTTCTCCCCTCTTTTCCTTTTCTTCCTTTTTTTAACTTCCTTTCTTCTTTCTGCCCTCTATCCTTTTCTCCTTCCCTTTCTCCCTACCTCCCTCCTTTCCTTCTTTCCCTCTTTCTTTCCTTCCTTCCTTCCTTCTCCAACAAGATAATTTTGGCAAGGTTATTGATCTTCACATTTAAACTTAGAGTGAATAATTCAGATGTAGGAATCAAAGTTGGGTTTTTTTTTTTCCCCTACAGTGTTTCTTTTTTTTCTAGCTGCCCTGGGTGTCTCATGGGGGATGACCACGTTTAGGAGTCCTTTAGTCCTTCAGCTTCTTAGAAGAGGTCTATATCTAGCGTGACTTCACTTACTTAATCCTTTCCTATCTGGTTTCAATCCTAGGCTTGGCACATTTATAGTGGCTGTTTGATTTGAAAGATAACTGTCTCCAGGAGAGAAATTCCAAGAAATGAAGACATTTGTTGTGGTGAGTTAAGAAACCGCTAGGTGGACTGGCTTGGCCAATGGTCTAACTTTACAGGATCTCAGCCTGAATGAGGTAAAAAAAAAAACACCGAAATTGGAATCAGCAGACCTGGGATCAAGGCCAGACTTAGCTACTTAACCAGTTGTGTGGCTGTTAGGCACTCATTTCACAGAATTTGAGAGCTGCAGTCTCTTTCCTAGAAGTCAATCAATAAACATTTATTAAGTGCCTACTATGTTCCAGGCCAACAAGTCACCTAGCCCAATTCACATCAAAAGAGAATCCCATCAACAATTTACCTGACAAGTGATCTTGCAAGTCTTTGTTTAAAGACTTCTAAATTGAGGAAACCTAACAGCTCTAATCCCAGGGGATTTTTTTTTTTTCCTGCCCTGGCATTCAGTCTAAATTGCAGCATTTTTCAGCTTCTACCCATTGCTACTAGATTCTACCTTCTGGGGCCAAAAACCACAAGTCCAATCCACCTTTCCGGTAAGAGCATTTGAAATACTTGAAAACAGCTATCCAACCTAGTCTTTTGAGGCTTTAGTTTCCTTATTTGTAAAATGAAGGAAAAAAAAGAATAAAACAAACTCTCTACACCTCACAGGATGAAGAATGGGAATGAAGAAGGGCTTTGTTATCAGAAGAATAAACTATATAACTTGTATAAAGCACAATGTATAGCTTAAATCACTGATTAAATGCTATTATTATTATCATCATCATCATTAAAATGTGAGCAATTGGTGAAGATTATAGTTATTATGATTATCATATGACTCTGGTAGTAATCCTGAGGGTCCCCCATGGCTAACCCTGTTCGGAGCAAATCTTCACAATGTTTGGTAAAAGTAGGTAATCTAGGTGGACAGTGATTAATCCATTTATTTCTGAAAGTTATAAAACAAATTTTAAAACTCCTGAGTCTGGGAGGGTTGGAGTTTTGCCTAATTGAAGGCAAAACAACAGTGAGCTGCTACAAAACAAAAGAAAATGGGTATTCACTCATTCTTCTGGCTCCCACCCTTAGAATGTGGGTGTCAGCAGCCTGTTCCAGTAATTTTTTTTCAGTCAGGCAGGGCTTATTCACCACCTTCTGCTCTTCCTTTATAGACTAGGTCTTTATAAGCTTGTGTGGAAAAAAATATACTGATTAATGTAGCCCGTCCCCCCCTACTCCCCGCCCTCACCCACCAATTGGATCAATTTACTTTTCACCTAATGGGGTATGGGTGGGAAGGGATCTTGATGCAGCCTTAACCTCCCTTTGGGATTTTAATGCAAAATATTTTAAAAGTACTATCAATAAGATTATCATTGACCTCAGGAGCCCAGGCTTTGATAAAATTCTGGCAATTTGATTTGATTCTCAATTACTCTGTCTTTCATCCCTTGCCAGCTAGCTATATTGTGCTGCCCCTGCCCCACTTTGGTAACTCCCAGTTCACTAGTGACTCATTTAAACAAGAGGGTTAGGATCAACCCTATGTTTATTTAAGTCCGACAGGAAACAGGAAGAGAAAATTAAATTAAAACAGGAAGAGAAATGTAAATAAACTTTCAGAATAGGAAAATTTTGGAATAAACATCTGTCTAGGAGGGTGGTGCTGGAAGTAGAAGGAAGGTGAGACAGCCAGTTGCTGTCCTTAATCAACTTTCCCAGAGAAAAAAGTTCCACAGGCATTAGTCCATTCTAGCCACACACCCCCTTGGGGGTCTTGATTAGAGAAGTGGCTGCATCAGCTAACTGCCCATAATCCATTCTCTATTCCTTTCTCCAACTCTCCTCTTGGTCTTTCTCATCCAATCTCCTGATTTACACCCCAAACTGCAAGCAAAACTTAAAACTAAATTGTCCACATAGTTCCAACTCCTCATGTTGACTACTTTATCCAACACTTCCATTCCCCACTTCTCACAAGGACCTGGCAAGGTCAGAGGACCAACTCTGGGCAACAGGACTTAATTTCCTGGCATATAGTGTCTCCAGCTCAGAGAGATACCCAGGGTTACATTCAGGGGTGTGCTGGTAAATATTTAACAACTGGTTTGCCAGGAAAAAAAAATATACCCATGACCCACTTTTAAGTTTAACCTGTGCTATTAACATTCCCTCCTCTCCCTTCCCCCCATCATTTTCTTATCTGAACAATTAATTAAACAATAAATCGTGCCCTCATTACTGGAATTTGTGACACCAATTTCCAAGATGTAAATAAATGCTCACATTGAAAATTTAACAATAGGCTCTCCAGCCCATTTGAGTTGACTGCCACATATTCACAGATACAATGTATATAAAATATATATTAGGATGTAGCCAGAAAAAAAATAACAACCCTGACTTGACTAGAGTGCCAACAATTACACGGTCTCAGAATAACAAGTTAAGCAATGAATCCAAAGGTAAAAATAATAATAAAGGTAACAGATCATAAGGAACTCCTAATGTCTCTAGGGACACCCAAGGGGGCAATTTGGCAAGTTGAAAACCTCAAGGGGCTTTCAGGTATAGCACTTCTAAGGTGTCAATTAAATCTCTAAAAACTAAAACTAAAATAATAATACTAATAAGACTAAAAACTAAAGTCTTAGTTTCTCCAGTCATGTAAAGCCTTAAGAAAATCATCGGAAAAATAAATCTTTACTTCAGATATCATCTTTAAAATATCAAAATAAGAGCAAGAAAACAGGCAGGCCCATAAGAAAAAGGCTCCTCAATTGTTGATAGACAAATACTTTTTTCCCTCCTAATAATTATTTTAATTTATTCTTTAATTTATCCTTTCATTTTTGATACTATTAATTTGTTTTTTAATATTTACTTTATTTTAATAGTTTTATTTTTCCAAATACATGTGAAAATAGTTTTCAACATTCACCTTTGCAAAACCTAGTGTTTTAAATTTTTCTTCCTCCTTTCACCCCATCCCCTCTCATGGACAACAAGCAAGCCAATATAAGTTAAACATGTGCAATTCTTCTAAACATATTTCCATATTCATCAGGTCAAATAATTTCTTAAAGGACACAGTGATAAATAATATATTAATTGTGCATCTCGCAAACCAAGGAGACAACCAGAGGGACTAAGCTAGCTGAATCACTCTGGGGAATTCACTTTCCTTTCCGTGCCTTATCTTTCTATATGCAAAATGAGGGGAAGGGTAATAGACTAGATCAGAGGTGTTCTGAATCCTGAATCAGAATGAAATAGACTTGGAAAATGTTTAAGAAAAACAAAAATACATTAGAACATAGATAACCTATGGTTTTCTAAGTCAATATGCAACCTGTAGGGATCCTTATATATGGTTTGATGGCTTCCATTTTTTATTTTATTTTATTTTTTTGAGTTTGACACCACTGGGCTAGACAAAGGTTTCTTCTAGTTCTATGTTATATTATGTCATTAAGGAGTTTCATCTCTTTCTGCCCATTTGTCTGTCTCTCACCTTCTTTCCCTATTCTCTCCTCTATCTTTCTTAACCATCAAGTCACAACCTCAATTGCCTCAGGAAAAAGCCAAAAAAAAAAAAAAAAGAGAGAAACTTACATTCATGAATATATATATATACATATATGTATATATATGTATATATATACATATATGTATATATATGTGTACAGTATAAATACAAAACAAATGGAAAGCACTGCTCCACACCCCAAATCAGGGAAGAGGCAAATAGAATTCATTTGTTATTTAGTTGTTGTAAGAACCAGGAACTATTCTTTGACACAGTTAAATAATGCTTGCTGAATGGGGCAGGGGTCTTCACAGCTGCCAAAAGGACCCTTCTGTATGCCCTTTGGGTGGGGTTATAAGCCTAATAGAGGGGCTCAAAATTCATTGACAAGCCCAGAGACATGCTGATATGGGCTGACTCATTCAAAAAACAAACCAAAACAAAAACCTGGAATACTTTGCAGGAGACAATGATCCAAGATGGTAACTATAGATGCAGAACAATGAAGCTGGGTGATAAAAGAGCTGCAAACAAGCCCCAGACAAAGACTGTAACAATGCCATCCAGACCTGGTGTGATAGAGTTACAAAGTAAGAAAGTTACAAAGCACAGGAGGAATCCCTAATCTTAGGAAATCCAAGATCAAAGAGGGATAAGACTAAGTAAGATATAGCAAGAGGAAATAGGCCAGTGCTATCCCTCACTGATAATAAGCCATATAAAGCTGGCAGGTCCTGAGGTGGAAGTAATAGTGGTGACAGAGGCTTGGGGAGAACTGACTCTTTAGTGACACTAAGTTCTTTCCCTACCATAGGGGGACTTCAGCCCTAAGTTGGTGTTAATGGAGTGTAAGGGTTGAATCCCCCAAATATATTAGAATTTGGGGCTACTGTTGTAAGGTATACCAAAAGAATTTGTAGACTTAGACCATCTCAAAATCAAGAGGCAAAGATTTTATTATGCTATTGGCAGCAGGCTAAATTCTAAAAGGGAGCTCAGTGATTAACAAAGGGAAAGACACCATAACAAGGGAGGAAGACTCTATAAGGTGGGCTAAGTTCCTAATGAATTAGCAATTAACACTGAGGAGAGGAGGGCCTTATGTAGTAAAGCAATAACCTTGAGTTGGCATCTATAGGTTAGCCTCCAGATTGAGAGAGTGGGATCAAGATAATACTGTCAATGCTAGGAATTCCACCATGGTTCATTGCAACAAAGACCCACATAAGAACCACAGTGGCTCACAAATACAAGATAATCCTGTGAATGCCTCTCCCTGCAGTGGCTCCTGATTGTATATGCTGTGGGAATTCAAGTAGGACCTACCTCAATTCAACAAAGGCCCTTTGCTGTCAATGCTCTTCCCTAAGGCCCACCCAGCTACCAAAGACCAGTTTTTTTGGTTTTTTTTTTAATTGAGGTCTTATTCATCTCTTCAATGTCTTAAATCTGAAGCAATCCCAAAAGAAAATGGGGTTCAACTCTGAATTCTTTCCTTGCTGAAAGGGGTGGGGTGCATCACCCCAAGAAAGGGCTTCTAGTCTACAATAACTATGGACAGAAATGGGACTAACAAGTAGAGAAAGTACTATTGACTATCTATGGGTTCCAGTACAAGTCCCTTCTGTATTTTGTGCTCTATATAATATGTTCTATGTTCTATGCCTTGTTTGCTCTGTGTTTTCAGGTGAATTGAATATTCTAAGCCAAGAGCTTAGAAATGAGCCAAATTAAATTGTTCCCAGGGGAACCCTGGGATGGGGCCTGAGCCAAAGAGATAATTATTGAGAAGGCTATTAGAGAGAAGTCCAACCCCTACAACTGCTTGTTCAAAGTATTCAGAAACCTACATACTATTCATTGAATAAATTTATGTTGCTTATTCTTAATTTTAAATAATATACTTCTTTCTCTCGAGGAAACAAAATCACTAAATTAAGTGGCTTCTGCTTGATGCAAAAACTGGCTTCCTTTTGTGGGTCGTTGATGCATTAATGAACAAACTTCCCTACTCATACCTTAGTATCATAGCAAACATGTCTATAGGGCCTATTATGTGCCAGGCACTGTGCTGAATGCTTTATAAATGGGGTACAGGTGGGAAAGGATCTTTCCTCACAACTACCATAGGAGGCAGGTGTTATAATTGTCTTTACAGATGAGGAAACTGAGGCAAAGAGAAGAAATTAAGACTTGCCTAAGGTCATAGTAGCTAGGGCCAAATTTGAACTCCTGACTGATGGCCTAGTGCCCTGTCCACTATACCTGCCCAAAAGCATGTGTCCATAGTTTTTTACAATGCTGATTCCCTCCTTCAGAGTTAACCACAAAGCAAATGAAATTTAGTCATGGATTTCCACAATATAAGAGTATGGGTTCTGGGTTGGTGGGTAAGATTACAGAAATGGAGGGAGTATTCAAGGTGGTGGAGGGACACCATGCTGAAGGTGGTACACATGAAGTCTCTATGTGTAAGCAAATATACAGCTGAATCAAGAGCCAGCTGAATCAACCAGGTCCAGCTGCCCTTGGCCTGGTGGCAACGTGACCTGCTATTCACACCTGGAACTCTTACTTCTGGGGAGAGAGATGTCAGTGCTTCATAGAGAAAGGGACTAGATGCTACATGGGAAGGGAGGGGCTTTTCAGAGATTTGACTGATGCTCCCTTAAGCTGGCTGTCTCTCATGACTGCCAGGGTCTCTACTGTACCTTCCAAAATCTATTAAAAAAATAAGGAGGGAAAGAATAGGATAAGATGAGGTACAGAAGGGTGTTTACATTAACAGGAGGGGGGATAAGGTATATAGATTAATGGGAATGGAATAAAGATAATCAGGAGTAAAATTTATTTGAAAAAAATAGTAGGGGAGTAATCATTGGTCTCAAAGTAAAACTTAAAAAAGATTCGAGCAAGAGAGAAATCAACATAATAGGTTAGACATATTAATATTGTTTTTGATGTATGTGTATATGCATATTATATATATATGTATATATGTATGTGTATATGTATGTAGGTATATGTATATGTGTGTGTGTGCGAGTGTGTATTATATATGTATATATACATATATCCATGCTTAAATGTAGCCTATTTGGGGGAGATAGCAGGGAGAAGAGGGAAAAAAAAATAAAGTAAAAAGTGCACATCCATGAACAAAAGAAAATCTATAAAGAAGCAAAGAAAAGATGGAGAGTTATGAATGCAATGTCTTCTATTATTATATGTGCTTTCTTGAAATGGAAATTTGTTGTTATATACTTTGAATCCTCCTTAATGTTCTGGTGGGCCACATGAAATTTTTTTTCTGTATTTTTTCTTTTCTATTTTTTCTTTTCTTATTTTGCATTTAAGTTTTAAATAAATGAATATATTAAAAAAGAAAGTAGGAGTGAGGGAGAAAAGAAACATGCCACTCTTCTGCCTTCCCCAATATAAGAAATGATAGGATCCTTTGACTCCAGTCCAGATGCTTGTGGATCATAGTTAATATTTTTTGGGGAAAAACAACTATACTGTGTAAAGGAGTGGGGGCAAATTTGATAAACCTCACTGAAAGGATGGAGCTTAATTTCCACTGATGTAAATTCTTTTTTTTTTATATGTATACATATTTCCAAACTTATCATTGCTGTGCAAGAAAAATCTTATTTACACAAATGATATATCAGATAAAGGAAACACAATGTAAGCAAACATCAATCAAGGAGTATGAGAATGTTATGTTGTGGTCCACATTTCACATCCCTCTCTCTGGGTGTATATGGCTTTCTTCAGTGAACAATTGGAGGTGGTTTGAAACATTTCATTGTTGAAGAGAGCCATGTCCATCAGAATTGATCCTCATATAGTACTGTTGTTGCCGTGTATAATGATCTCCTGGTTCTGCTCATTTCACTCAGCATCAGTTCACGTAAGTCTCTCCAGGCCTCTCTGAAATCATCTTGCTGGTCGTTTCTTACAGAACTATAATATTCCATAATATTCATATACCATAATTTATTCAGCCATTCTCCAATTGAAGTGCATCTATTCAATTTCCAGTTTCTAGCCACTACAAAAAGGGCTGCCACAAACATTCTTGCGCATGTGGGGCCTTTTCCTTCCTTTATGATTTCTTTGGGATATAAGCCCAATAGAAATGCTGCTGGGTCAAAGGGTATGCACAGTTTGATAACTTTTTGAGCATAGCTCCAAATTGTTCTCCAGAATGGCTGTATCCATTCTGATGTAAATTCTTTTAAAAAATGTACTTCTATGTTCAATTTAATAAGTATTTCTTACATACCCAGAATGGACTATACTTTTGGGGATACAAAGACAATGAAAACAATTCCTGCCCTCACAGAGTTAACATTCTATCAGAAAGGAAACAACACATATAGAGAAAAAGGAATGTGAAGTTAAGGATATGAATAAGAGCTGTGATTTCATGTATATGGGGAACTTCTGGATGAAGAAACTACCAATATAGGTTTTCATTTCTCTACAACTTATCACTAGGTCACAGCCACAACAAATACAAAATTAATATTAATTAATTTAGGGCAGGGTTACATTGAAAGCCTTAAAAACTGAGAAAATCAGCTCATGTAGTATATGGCACTGAAGCTGAACCTTAAAGGGAGCCAAGGATTCCAAGAGGTAGAAGGGAGGAAGGAAGGAATTCCAGAGAGGATACACAGCCAGTACAAAGTCTTAGATTCAGGAAATGGAATTTTGTGTGTAAGTGACAGTAAGCAGACCAGTGTAGCTAGATTGTAGAATCTGTAGAGAACAGTGAAATTTTAAGAAGACTAGAAAAGTAGAAAGGGGTCAACTGGCCTTTGAGGAACTTTCAATGCCAAGCAAGATTTTGTATTTGATTTTGGAGGTACTGGGGAGCCATTGAGTTTATGGAGAAGGGAAGGTTACATTGTCAGAGTTATGTAGCAGAGAATGGATTGGGATGGTTAAAGGCTTGTTGTAGACAATTGATAAGTGTGGAAATATGTATACATATATTTGATTTGTCAAGTATTTTAACATAATTAACATGTAGTGGACTTCCTGCCATCTAGGCGAGGGGAGGGGACTGGGGGGAAAATTTGTAATGGAAAGCTTTGTAAAGATCAATGCTGAGGAACTACCCATACATATGTTATACAAATAAAAAGCTTTAATAAAAAAAAAAAGGCTTGTTGTAGAAACTAAGAGGCTATTGTAGCAGTCTAGGAATAGGAAGGGGATATGGCTGGGAGTTGGGGAAAGACAGTGGGGAGGTTAAGTAATAATAAGCAAGGAAAATTAATAGGTAGAAATAAAGTAGAAGAGTTAACAGGGATAGGAAATATGAGATATGCAGAATTAGAAACTGAGAACAAATTAAATGAATGGACTGAATGTGTCAAGGATGACCAAGTTAAGGATGACACAGAGATTGTGAACCAAGGTAGCTAGGAAGATAGTGCTTAGCTCAATAATAATTTTATCTTATTAAAAATAAAATTTAATAATAATAATAATAATAATGTTGTTGTTGTTTATCCTTCATTCTTGAAGATGACCATGATAACAGGGAGGTGATGCCATGACATGAAAGTGAATTGGATTTAAGGTAGGGTGGGCTGTGCAAAGTCACCAGTCTTACTTTCTCTTCTGGAGGCATCTGGGCCCAGTGGCCAGATATAGATCAGAATAACTTGAATGGGGTTCCGGGTTGCAGTGGGAGATGTTGGTCTTTTTAAAGCTAAGATCTTTAACAGGTCTCAGTTTGACTGAAGCAATAACTAATCAGTGATTAAGTCTAGGTAAGAAATGAGGCAGAGAATGATTTCTTTTATCAAGTCAAAAAGAAAGAAAATATCAATCTGGGAGAAGAAGACCATCAGGGTTTTGGGAGGGGAAAATAATGAGTTGAGTTGTGTTTTGGACATGTTAAATTTGATTCGTCTATGGGAAATTCAGTTCAATATAATCAAAATAGAGTTGGTGATTCAGGGCTAGAACTCAAGAGAGGGAACAGAGCTGGATATACACACCTGAGAATCATTTGCATAGAGATGATAACTGAATTCATAAGACCTGATGAGATTCCCCAAGTGAGACAGCAGAGAGAGAAAAGAGAAGAGGGACAGAGAACAGACTTTTGAGGACACTCATGGTTAATGGATGTGACCTAGATGATTCTCCAGTAAAGAAGTTTGGCAAAAAGCACCCTGACAAAGAAGAGAAGAACCAGGAGAAAGAATTTCAGGAAAATCAAGGAAGAATGGGGTATCAGAAAAAATAAGGTGATTGACCACTAGTGTCAAAGGCTATAGAGAGGTCAAGATAAAGAAAAAGTTCATTAGATCTGATAACTAAAAGATCATTGGTAACTTTGGAGAGAACACATCTAGTTGAAAAATGAAGATAGAGAGCAAATTGCATTGAGGTTAGAAGAAAGGGAGAAGAGATAATATGGAAGCAGTAAATGTGGATAATGTGAGAAAGGAAAGAGACAAAAAATACTAACTAGTAGGGATAGCAGGATCAATCCAGAATTTTGTGGGGTTTTTTTTTTTAAGCATGGGGAAAAGACAAACATCTTTCTAAAAAGCAAGGAAGGAGCTATTTGATGGTGAGGAATTGGAGATTAGTGAGTATAGACGAGAGTGCAAATAACCTAGAAAACTGGATGTATAGAAGTATGCCATGGCAAGAAGAAAGTCCATCTCTTTATGTGACAAGAGTGAAGGAGGAAATAGTGCTGGAAAATGTCCAAGTGAGGAAAAAAGGGTCAATTATTTAAATTTTTTTTAATGAAATATAAAGTGAGTTCCTTAACTTGTGTGAGGTGATGTGCTGTCAGAGGTTTAGGAAGCATAAAAATAGTTTGTTCTCATTGCTGAGATGAGTGGAACAACAATTTTCTTAGGAAAAGTATAAAAGGATTGCCTTGCTGCAGTAAGGGCCCTTTTGAGATTATGTAACAAACCTGAATGAACCCAAAAGCCTAGTTTTATGATTTCCTTCAGTTTGGTTTAGTAGCAAATGATTTGAGGCTAAGGAAGCCAAAGGTCAGAGCAATCCAAAACTGGAACTAGCAAGGTATGACCTATCATGCCTCATGACAATAGAGCAAAGAATTCATTGAAGAGGAAAGGGAAGAGAATGGTGAATTGTTTCACCAAGGGGTATAGACTGGGAAGGGAAGAAGTCATAACCAGAGAAAGTATGGTAGTCAGAAAGTATGCGTACTTACTATATGTCAAGCACATGGTAAGAAATACCAAAACAAAAGTAAGGCCATCTTTGTCCTGAGGGAATTTTTATTCTAATGGGGGAGACCCCATATATGATGGAGCAGTGACCAGGGAGGGATAACAGCTTAGAAATTTATAGGGATGATAATCCACTCTCAAGAGGATGTAAAATGATAAATTCTTTCTGGAGACAGGGGCAATGTTGACTTGATTATGGTCCCTGAACTAGAATGGGGGAAGTGGAAGATACTTAATTCCTCTGCAAGGTTAGAAGTTAGAAGAGGAATAAAGTGTAACATGGCTAGAGAAGCTGGTCTAATACCCTGCATCACATACTAGGCAATCAATCACCAATAACCCAGGAATAGGACAAAAAGAGGAAGTGAAAGAAGGAACAATGCTTGAAGGGTTAGGACAGCTAGGTAATATGAGATTTATAGTGTTTTCCTTGTGGGCACATCCTTAAGCCAATAATATCCTAAACTTTAAACCATTTATCAGTTTTACAAAGAGTGGAATGGACCTCCTTGGGTGCTAGTGGATTTCCTCTTGCAAGCAATCTTTAAGAAAAAAACTGGATGGCCACTTGTCAAGGATCCAATGGGGAGGATTCTGGTATGAGTTGGTCCCAATGATGTTTGAAATTCCTTCTTACTTGATTCCAAGGGACAACTCCTTAAAAATACTATTACTGTATAGGTGGGGGATCATATTTATGGAACACTGCATACATGGTTAGACTGGGTTCATGTGCTGGCTGGTTTTGTTGAACTGCTTTTTTTCTTCTCTATTTTCTACTTTTTTGTTACAAGGATCATAAATCTAGACCTGAAAGGAGTTCTAGAGGCCATCTGGTTCAATCTCCATGTTTAACAAATGGGGAAACTGAGGCCCAGAAAGGTTAAATGACTTCTCTAGACAAACATAAGGATGGCTGGGGGGCGGGAGGGGAATTGTATGTGTGTGTGTGCATACACACACACATATACACACATATACATGGAAATTAAGGTGACATAGAAACAAAAGATATCAATGAAAAACATTTTTAATATAATGTGAGATGCTAGACCATGCCTTACTGGGAAATGATGATTATATACCCAGCTTTTACAGGTTTGTCATCATTTTGAAGGTCTTTATCCTAAAATATCAGTGACAAAACTTCACCTGGATGGGTGTTATTTCAGTTCCCCCTCAAAACAGAACTGTATTCCCAAGTCCAGAAATGTACAGAGAGGTCTCTATAATAGAAGGTGCCACTTTGAAAAATGGAAATGAGTTAAGGCATTTAAAACTCTGGCTAAATTACAATAAAATGCTGATCCTGCCATCCCTCAGTGGAATGTTTCCAGGGGCTGCAGCCCTTTAAAATAATATCACGTGCTTCAGCTTTAGCTTCAGCTGTTTCTCCCTTGTAACAACAAAATGAACAGAGGCAGCTATTAAAGCCTGGGGTTTTCTCCCCCTTTTTGTTACATAATGCAGCTGATCTTGAATATGCTTCCCTGTGGGATTTAACCCAAGCTTCACAGTGGTCTAGTTTATTTAGCATTGATGAGTTTACTCGTTCCTTATTAAAGAGTTCTTTCCATGAAATTGGCTGCCTTCTTGGCTTTGGCTGGAGGGGGAAGGACATCTGAATTTTAAAAATCTGTGAAACAGATGGGCCTCCTTTACAGAGCCTACCTTTGCCTTCTCAAGCTCATTATGGAGGCAAGTGTCAAGTAAAAAACTAATAAAATGCCTGTAAGATTCTCCTGGAGTTTCTGATTTTTCTGAGTGTAAACTTCTCGAGTGCAGGGACTACTTCCTTTGCATCTTTAATGTCCCAGCCCCCAGAACAGTACCTGGCACAGTAGTTTAGCAGATGTTTAAAATGAACTTCTACATGTGTTTTCCATACATAACATACAACATGAGTGCTTACTAAATGGAAAAAGGTATTCACCTGTCACCTCTGCTCCTTTAGGAGAAATCAGAAACAACTGCAGGAAGTGAAGGGAATTTGCAGATTGAGAACCTGTCTCCTCTCCTTGAGGGAGAGAAAGGGCAAGTTCTTGAGAGCCTTTCTACACAGGACTTCTTAACCTGGGGTGAAGTGTTTTGGTTTTTTGTTCATTTGTTTGTCAGTGCTGTGATCATTGCATGTCAATATAACTGGTTTCCTTTGCAATCTTTCATAATTTATGCATGTAAAAACATGATTCTGAGGACACTGTCAAGGGTACCCTAACACCAAGGCGGTGATGGGCTTCACACCTAGGGCTTTGGCCCCATTTGAAGATTATTAATCTGCCAGGAAGAAGCTGGAATTTGAGCACAAAGAGCCTACTCATTTTAACAAACAGTTATTGACAGTCAGATGGAAATCTTTTAGGCCTGAGGCATTATACCAGGCACTAGAGAGATATGGGCAAAGAATAAAATGATTCTTGCTAGGAAAGAAGGAAGAAAGGAAGGGAGGGGGGAAGAAGGAAGGGACAGAGGGAGGGAAGGAGGAAGGGAGGGAAAAAAGGAAAAAAAGGAGGAAGGAGGGGAGGGAGAGAGGGAAGAAAAAAGGAAGGAAGGAAGGAAAGGGGGAGGGAAGAAGGGAAGGAAGAGTAAGGGAAGAAGGGGGAGAGGGAGAAAAGGAGGAAGGAAGAGATGGAGGGGAAGGGAGAGAGAAAGAGAAGGAAGGAAAGAGGAATTACTAGGTACCTACACTACTCTAGGCACTGTGCTAAGCACTTTATGATTAAAATATCATTTGATCCTCACAGTCACCTGGGGAAATAATTACTATTATTACTGATTCCAGATTAAGTGCTCTATCCACTGAGCTATCTGGTCAGATAAGTAAACTAAAGATAATTTGAAGATAACATGAAGAAAACCATCTTTGTTTTTTGCCTTTCTTTGTACCCTCAGCACTTAACACACTGCCTGGTACAAAATAGGAACTTCATATATGCTAGCTGATTGATTATCTTTTTATTATTATTATTGAAGCTTTTTATTTATAAAACATATGCATGGTTGATTTTTCAACACTGACCCTTGCAAAATTTCCTGTTCCAAATTTTTCCCTCCTTCCCCCCACCCTCTCCCTTAGATGGTTGGTAGTCCAATACATGTTAAATATGTTAAAATATATGATAAATCCAATATATGGATACATATTTATATAGTTATCTTGCACAAGAAAAATCAGATCTAGAAAGAAAAATAACTTGAGAAGGAAAACAAAATGCAAGCAAACAATAGAGTGAAAATGCTGTGTTGTGGTCCACAATCAGTTCTTCCCCCCTCCCCACTCAGTTCTTTTTTTTTTTTTTGGTGTACCAAAAATTTTAATTCAGTTTTAAGCATTAATAATTTCAGAAATATAAATGTTATAAACTTTGGGAATCATCATTTAAATATTTAATTACTATATTTTAAAATTTTTATTTGATTTTGTGAATTTTAAATTAAAAAATTTAATGAGATGGAGCACCATCTTTATGCATTTTCCATGTGTGACAATTCCTTGATGACACTTTCTTAGACTATTGGATTTGTAGAGGAAGTCCTTTTACTTAGCCACCTCAGGCACCTAATATATTTTTCTTTCTTTTTTTTTTTATAAAGCTTTTTATTTACAAAACATATGAGTGATTTTTCTACATTGATCTTTGCAAAAACTTTTTTTTCCTAAGCTTTTCCCCTCCTTCCCCCCACCCCCACCCCTAGATGACAGGTAATCTAATATATGCTAAATAGGATAAATTATATGACAAATATAATACATGTATACATATCTATACAGTTATCTTACTGCACAAGAAACATCAGATCTAGAAAGAGAAGAAGAAAAAAATAACCTAAGAAGGAAAACATTCACAGAAAGCGTCAAAATGCTGTGTTGTGGTTCACACTCGGTTCCCACAGGCCTCTCTCTGGATGTATATGACTATCTTCATCGCTGAACAATAGGAACTGGTTTGAATCACATCATTGCTGAAGAGAACCATGTCCATCAAAATTGATCATCGTATAGTCTTGTTGCTGTGTATAATGTTCTCCTGGTTCTGCTGATTTCACTCAGCATCAGTTCATACAAGTCTCTCCAGGCCTCTCTGAAAACCTCCTATTGATTGTTTCTTACAGAACAATAATATTCCATAACATTCATATACCATAATTTATTCAGCCACTCTCCAATTGATGGGCATCCCTTCAGTTTCCTGTTTCTAGCCACTACAAAAAGGGCTGCCACAAACATTTTTGCACAAGTGGGGCCCTTTCCCTCCTTTAAAATCTCTTTGGGATATAGGCCCAGTAGAAACACTGCTGGGTCAAAGGGTATGCACAGTTTGATAACTTTTTGAGCATAGTTCCAAATTGCTCTCCAGAATGGTTGGATCCGTTCACAGTTCCACCAACAATGTATTAGTGTCCCAGCTTTCCCACATCCCCTCCAACAGTTATCATTATCATTTCCTGTCATTTTAGCCAATCTGACAGGTGTGTAGTGGTATCTCAGAGTTGTCTTAATTTGCATTTCTCTGATCAATAGTGACTTGGAGCACCTTTTCATGTGACCAGAAATAGTTTGAATTTCTTCATCTGAAAATTGTCTGTTCATATCTTTTGACCATTTATCCATTGGAGAATGGCTTGAATTCTTATATATTTGAGTCAATTCTCTATGTATTTTAGAAATGAGGCCTTTATCAGAACCTTTGAATGTAAAAATATTTTCCCAGTTTACTGCTACCCTTCTAATCTTGTCTGCATTCATTTTGTTTGTACAAAAACTTTTTAACTTGATATAGTCAAACTTATCTATTTTGTGATTAATGATGACCTCTAGTTCTTCTTTGGTCACAAATTCCTTCCCCCTCCACAGGTCTGAGAGGTAAACCATCCTACATTGTTCTAATTTGTTTATAATATCATTCTTTATGCCTAGATCATGAATCCATTTTGACCTTATCTTGGTATATGGTGTTAGGCCACACTCAGTTCTTACAGGCCTCTCCCTGGGTGTATATGGCTTTCTTCATCATTGAAAAATTGGAACTGGTTTGAAACATCTCATTGTTGAAGAGGGCCATATCCACCAGAACTGATCATTGTACAATTTTGTTGTTGCTGTGTATCATGATCTTCTGGTTCTGCTCATATCACATGTAAATCTCTCCAGGCCTCTCTGAAATCATCCTATTGGTTATTTCTTACAGAATAATAATATTCCATGACACTCATGTATCACGATTTAATCCGCCATTCTCCAATTGATGGGCATCCATTCAGGTTCCATTTTCTAGCCACTACAAAAAGGGCTGCCACAAACATTCTTGCACGTGTGGGTCCCTTTCCCTCCTTTAAAATCTCTTTGGGATATAAGCCCAATAGAAATGCTGCTAGATCAAAGAGTATGCACAGTTTGATAACTTTTTGAGCGTAACTCCAAATTGCTTTCCAGAATGGTTGGATCCATTCACAGTTCTACCAACAATGTTAGCTGATTGATTATCAATCAAAAAGCATTTAAGAAGCACCTACTATGGGTCAGGCATTGGAAATACACAGGCAAAAATAACACAGTCTATTAGCCATGGAAGGCAGTGTGCATATATGTAGATATAAACCAGGCACAAAATAAGTAAAAGGACAACTTTCAGGTGGGAGGGAAGGCCCTTGGATCTGGGGAAACAGGAAAGGCCTCACATAGAAAATGGTATTTGAGTTGAGCCTTAAAAAATTCTAGAAATTCCCAGAGGCTTCCAAGGTGAGGAGTAAGGTCCTTGGAGGCCCAGGCAGTTTGCACAAAGGCACAGTTCTCATCATTATAGTTGTAACTATCATTGATTGATGTAACATCATGGTAGTTGTAACTATCATTTTCCCAAATCTTTTCAACCCTGTATATCTATAATTTGGTCCCAGACTATTTTGCTCCTTCCTACTAAAAGTTAGAAGGTCAAATATTTATTTCCTCCATACTCCACTGTGACTACACTGAGGAAGATAGAGCAAATCTACTACCCTGAAAAACTTAATAGGCCAATCTGTCAGTCAATTTGCACCTAGTAGGTGCATGGGCAGCTAGATGTTATGCTGTATAGAGTGTATGGCCTGGAGTCAGAAAGACTCTCCTTGAGTTCAAATCCAGCCTTAGATACTTTCTAGTTGTATGATCCTGGCCATATCACTTTACCCTGTTTGCCTCAGTTTCCTTATCTGTAAAATGAGCTGGAAAAGGAAATGGCAAACCCTTCAGTATTTCTACCAGGAAAATCCCAAATGAGGTTATGAACACTCAGATACAGTTGAAAGGAATGAACAACAACAAACATGTAGCAGGCACTGAGCTAAGCCCTGGGTATATGTTAAAACATAAAAACAATCCCTGTCTTCAAGCTCCCAGTCTAATGGGAGAGATAACAAGGAAACAAATATGTGCAAAAAAGAAATAGGAGAGATAGCAGCTTGGAGTCAGAACACCAATTCCATCTGTACCTCTTACTCCCTGCCTTCCCCTCTGACTTTCTGGAGCACAGGTACTGCTGGGCTGGATGATTCCCAAGATGGCTTCTGGTTCTAAATCTATGATCTTTGTTGCAGGAAATACCAGTAGAATTGTACTCCATCAGACACTGACTACATCTGATTTGTTACAGAAAATAGTTTGGTGTTTTTTGTTTTTGTTTTTGTTTTTGCACTATGAGCAAAAGGAAGAAGGTTGTGATGATGTTAGAGCTCTTAAAAACCAGGACCAATACCAGCTATTCCCCATCATTCCTAAATTAAGAACAAAACTGGGCTGTGCCTAAGAGTAAGACTCAAGTCATTGAGCAGGCCTGATTTGGGTTTTTTTTGTTTTTTTTTTCTCTGCATATTTTGTATTAGGGATAGAGTATACATTTGTTAAATTAAATTGCACGTTATTCCCTTCCTTAGAAACTTTCACAGTGGCTCCCTGTTGCCTTTAGAAGATACAATCTCTTCACATGGGTATTTAAGGGCACCACAATCTGTCTCCAGTCTGTTTCCAGATTTAATACATGTTACATCCCTCCCCATGCATTGTCACAAATTCAGCATACTGTTGCTTACCTGCTTGCATTCCCAGAGTTGTTCACCTGAGAGAATTACTTCTGGGAGGAGAACAGATTGTTTTTATCTCTCTTTTCATTCACAATTCCATGCTACCTCCCCACCACCAATGACAATCATACCAGCAAGACTAGACCCCAGGCCCCAGGTGGGATCAGAGATGCTGGACCAATAGAAGTCAACATATCCAAAGTGACACTTTGAGGACAGCTATTACCTAAAGACAAAGAGACAGTTTCAGCATAACCCCTCACATCAGAGGAGAATGCCAACTCTGGATTTAGGAAAGGATTTCCAGCCTATGAAGTACAGGAGTTGGGAGATGCCCCATCGATGTGAGATTACTTGTCTCAGCACTTTTCATGTGAACTCACTGGATGAATCTATAGGCACTTGTGGGAATATAACCAAGGCTTTTTAGGAGAAAGTTCTATGCCAACAATTTTTCCTATTCCATCTGAGAAAATGCCTTTTGCCTACTCTATATGCTCATCATTCAACTGAAGTTGCTCTCTCCAAAGTTACCAAAGATCTTTTAATTGCTAAATCAAATAGTATATTCTCAATCTTCATCTGCATTCTTTGATTTTGCTGATTATTCTCTTTTAAATATTCTCTCCTCCCTAGATTTTCCTCACAATACTCTCTCCTGGTTTCCATAATATCTATCTGACTCTTCATTCTCAGTGTCCTTTGCTGGATTTTCATCCAGGTCATGCCCACTCATGATGAATGCTCCTAGGATTTGTTCTGGATCCTTTTCTCCCTCTAAACCCCAGCTTCTTAAACTGTGGGTCATGACCCACTATGAGGTCTCATAACTGAATGTGGGGGTCTTGAAATGATGATTTATTATCAGTAAATGTTTGATTTGTATGTCTATTTTATATATCTATATACCTGGTGTCACATAAAAATTTCTCAGGCAAAAAGAAGTCATGAATGGAAAGTTTAAGAAGTTGTACTCTATACTATCTTGCTTGGTGGTGTCAGTTATCATATCTATGCTAATGATTCCCAGATCTATTTGATCTAATCCTAACTTTTTTTTTTTAACTTCAGTATCATATCTCCAAGTGCATATTGAACTTCTTGCACTGATTTAACTGTCCTGTACATATTTGAAACTCAACATGTTCAAAACTGAATGTTATCTTCCCCATAAGCTTTCCTCCTTTTCTAATATTCCTATTACTGTGGAGGGTACCAGCATCTTCCTAGTCACCCAGACTGGCAACTTAGATGTCATTTTCAACTCCTCATTCTCTCTCACCCCCATAGCCAGTATATTTCCATGGCCTGTCAAATCTACCTCTGAACTATCTCTCACATATTCCAGCTTCTCTCTTCTCACAGTGCCACCATCTTGCTGTAGGGCCTCGTCATCTCATACCTGATGTGCTGTAGTAGTGTGCTGGTGGGTCTACTTGCAGCAAATCTCTCCCTGTATCAGTCCATCTACCACTGAGCTGTTGAACTGATCTTCTTAAAGCACAATCTAACTGTGTCACTTTCTATTGGATAAACTCTAAGACCAACTATGATATACTGTTTGTTACGCATTCAAAGCTCTTCATAACCTGGTCTCTCCCTATATTTCCAGTTTCCTCTTGTTTTACTTCCACATTTACTCTGCAATTGATTGTTGTCATTGGAATGATCTGCCACAGTGTGGACACAAATAGTCTATAAGGACATTTGAACTAATTCTGCAATTAAATGACCTGCTATTCTTCATACACAAAAGTCTAAGTCTTTTTTTCCTGTTTCTCCCTCATGCTAGTTCTCTTTTCCTCCTCATCTCTACCTCCTGGCTTTTCTGATTTCCTTCAAGTTCTAGTTAAAAATCTCAACTTCTACAATAAGTATTTTGCTCACTCCCTCGTAATCTTAATTTCTTCCCTCAGTATATTATTTTGAATAGATCTTGTTTGTACAAAGTTGTTTCTTCCTCCCCCTTTCTAGACTGTCAGCTCCTTTACAGAAGGGACTTTTGAGGAGGAGTGTCTTTGTATCCCTAGCACTTAACAGTGTCTGGCATATTGTGCTACTAGATAAATAGATTAGGTATCTAGGTATAATAATGGTTCAAAACTCCAATAGGTTCTTAATAAATGCTTGTTGATGACTAACTTTGCTCCACTTAAGGAGGCTTTGTTAGTGCTGAGTCATTTCAGTCATATCCGACTCTTTGTTGGCCATAAGGCCAACAGAGTTAAATGACTTGCCCAGGATAGTGAGTATCTAAGGTAGAATTTGAACTCATGAAGAGACTTCCTGATTCTAAGTACAGTGCTCTCCACAACCTCAGTTGCCCAATTAAACTGACTACCTGATTATTAATATCAGGCACACTGGTTGGGACCCATGATTACAGTACTAGAAATCCAGCCTTACAGGGTTATTCCTGGAACTATGAGGGCAATGGTAACTAATCACCTTCTAGGGACCCTAGGTTGTAAGTATAAATTGAAGAAGTAACTCACAAGGGGATGTTTCATGTATGTATGTTCTCTCCTTATCCCCCACCTAATAGAATTTTAAAAATTGGTCTGAATGACAATTAAGATAAAGCTCCAAACCTGCTTTTGAGGACAAAGAATGGGAGAATGAAAGGGGAACTTAATTTTCAGAGTTAATGGTGCAGTATAAAAAGCACAACTGTCCACTCAGACACAAAAGGAGATTAAGAAGTAAGGCATGAATTAGGATCATTTAATAATTTCATACTGGTTTAAGTGGTATCCAAAAAAAGTATATTTATATACCCAGCTACCTCCTAGACTGGTGCCAGTAGTAAAGAGTGATGACAATTCAGTTTACAGTTTGTGTACCCTTGGAAAAAGGGGAGGGAGAGAGAACTGGTCAAACATTTTTGTGGGCTGACACATTTTTGTACTTTCTACTTGCAAATCTGATAGAAACCAACCCACTTTTAAAACCCAACACCACAGGCTTTGCATATAGTGAGCACTTACTAAATCTTGTTGAATTGAATTAAGTTGGAGCTTATTTGGCTGACTCAAAAGACAATGGTCATATTTGAGGAAAAGCAAGTGAATCCATATTGTCTAACATGGAACTATTGAGGCTTTAGCAGAGAGCCTATGTGTAGTCAGTCTCCATGAGTAAAGGTCTTGAGATCACTCCATACAAGGATCATTTGTAATGTCAGGACACAGGGAGGTTTTGTTCAGGCCAAAAAATAGCCCCAAAGCCAAAGACTTCTTTGCTGATAAACATACATAACAGAGGCAGGAATGTTGGCCAGGAGACTAGAGAGCCAAACCTTGCCCTCTTCATTGAACTTTTGTTCTAATTCAACTTCATTTTTATGCCAATTGAAGATGATCTTGGGAGTGAGCTGGGCTTTGTAAATTCAGATTATACATAGCTCCTGTGAGGTGTTTGTTTATTTTACAGGATCCTCAAAATGAGTTTTGGGGGACACACATTCCCCATGTCATGGAAATTACAAGAAACTTTTTGATCAAATAGTTGGCTGGAACAACTCAATATGAGACCCAAGAAATCAAAAGAATAAACTAACTCTTACATTGGGTCACTAGATTTTGTCTGACAGTCCTAAACTAGGTGTGATAGTTAATAGCTTTAGTGTCCATGCATAACAATATTCTTATTCAAGGACAGGCTTTCTAGTTACTACATCTTAGTAGGCAGAAGTCAAAGATGCAGATGGCTCTAAGGAGATGAAGTCCAGAAGAGGGTACTAGAGAGAAGCAGTGACCATGATATCAATGGAATTATGTCCAGCAGAATAAATATGTTCCACAGAGAGGCACCGGCAGCCATAAGAAGTATGAATTGCCCTGGCCACACATGTTTCCTATGATGTGCCCTGCACTCATATCCCCTGGCTACTTGTGTTACCTGTTTATTCCCTACATATATGTCTCCCTGATCACATGGATTTTCTGCATATATGCCACGCTATTGGGTATTCTTCTCCCACATGGAGGAATCCTTTGTCACATTACTTGATATGCTATTTAACTGAATGTCATTTATTTTGAATAAATCTGTCCTTAGGTTGACAAAAACAAATATATCAGTGGGGATTCAAATACATCAATATGCTTTTGAATGGTTGCTGACTTAAGTAGTACCTCAAAATGGCAATAGCTTTTCTGGGGGTCCATGTATGAGAGAGATACTCTAGTATTAACAAGAGTGCCAAAGCAACGTGAACTCTGATCAAAAAGCCCTTAAAAACAATTTTGAATTTCTTTTTCTAGAGCAAGATAGTTCTAAAAAAAATACATAAATAAATAACAATAAAACTCCCACCAACCGACACCCCCCTAACTCCCCCCCCACACACACTTATGTAATATTATTTTTTGCCTACTTCACAAGCAGTCTTGCTTTTTGTTGCTGTTCTAGCATGCTTGGAATCAGCTTTTACGGTTAGAAAATTAAAGTGCTATCAAACCTAGGAAATTATAGGGATAAAAACAAAACAACTTGTCTACACAAGACCCATTTCCTTTTTGGGAGAGGGGTTTTGTTTTGAATAATCAGTTACTGGAAGCATATGAATGGCAAGAGAATTTAGAAAACCTTTGGAAGTATGCTGAAATAGAGAAAAACGGGCCTGTGTGTGTGTGTCCAAAAAGAACTAGCAAGGTGAAGGCAGAATCTCCTGTAGGATCTGAACCAAGGCGCCTCAACTGAGGGGTAGTTTCCAGGAAAACTTAGGCAGGGTGTTAAAAATAAAAACACAACACACACAAAACTGAAAACCAGCATTCTGGAAGAAGGTGAAAAGTAAATTTCCATTCACTATAAAAGAAGGAGCTATCTATTTCATTATTATTCCATTGGGTCACTCTGTTCTCTCTAACTCAGCATTCTGATTGAAGTAGGCCAGTAGCTCCCAAGCTGCTTCAGCAGCAGGGGAATCTCAGCTCTTCGATTGTATTTCATAAAATTCTCACTTTTTGCTGTCATTTTTCCTTATTTCTCTTCAAGCCCCTTCATTAATCCTTAATTCTTATTCCTTGGAATATTTTTATGTCCTGCTCTCTCTATACATTTTTCAACTCTTAATAGCATTTCATGGAAGACCAAGCAATTGTCCAAGATGGCACTCAGTGAAGCCAAGTCTAGACTAGAAAAAAGGGATGGGGATATCAACCGATTCATGTTTAAATAAATCTAATAAAGTAAATACTTAAAATTTATCAACCTTGTAACAATATGACCTTTACTAAGATATTATAGACGAGACAAGACAACTAATCAAATCTCAATGTCTATCTCTACCTTTTCCACAACCTCCTTTGTAATCACATTGTCACTGTTCTTCTCCTATACTCCAATTTCACTTCTGTAACCATTTTCCTTGTAACATTACAGAGCAAAATACCCCTATCTGGCCATCTCTACCCTATGGATACTGTATCTCCCATTAGAGTAAGTATAATCTTCTTGAGGACAAGGACAGCCTTTGCTATATTTATAGCCCTAGCATTTATTATGGCACATTTTCAGTACTTAATAAATGCTTTTTATTCATTCATAGGATCATAGAGTTAAAGGACCTCAGATCACTGAATGCAACACTCTCATTTTACAGATAAGGAAACTGAAGTAGAAAGAGGTTAAGTGACCTATCCAGGGTCATATACATAGCAACTATCCAAAGCAGGATTTTGAACTGCAAGTCTAGTGCTCTATCCAGTGCAGATCAACAACTCAAATATAACTTAGGGTCATAATTTACCACCATTTTGAAAAAGTTAAGTGCAAAATATCTGTAAAAAGGGAAAAACTTTATTTTAGTATATTTCTATAGTATGCATGTCACTGATGGAAATCAATCATCTTTAGAGAACATTATTTCAATCAATAAACATTTATTAAGCACCAATAAGCACCATGCTAAATTCTGGGAATGTAAACAGGAACAAAAGACAATTCCTGCCCTCAAAAAGTTTATAATCTAATAGATTGATTTGGTAGTAGAGAAATCTTTTCTTTCAGAGTTAGGAACAGGAAAGTATGGGTGTTGCCCTACTTATCTATTATTAGCTCCCTTCATATACTCATTTAAAAATCATATGTAAGTCTGGAGACTGTAGAAACAGTCCTAGCTTGGGAGTCAGAAAGCTGGTTTCTGATTTATTGCCTATATACTGTTCAAATCAGTTAGCCACTGTGGGACTTGGTTTTCTCTTGGGTAAAATGCGTTAAGGTTAGAAATATCCCTTCAAGCTTCTCCTTTTTCCCCATTATTTCTCCAACACCATAGTTTTCTGTTTTCATTTCCATTACTATAATCCTAGGTATCCTGATTTCTCCTATGTGACCTCCACCACCACATTTCCTTTTGCTCATAAACTGCAAGATTTTTGTTACCAACATTTACATTCCTTAGAGTGAATGCCTTAAAGAAAGCTAGAAAGGAGGGAAGGAAGGAAAAAAGAAAGAAAAAAAATGAAGGAAGGAAGAGAGGAAGGAAGGAATGAAAAAAGGAAGGAAGAAGGAAAGAAAGAAAGGAAGGGTAGAAAGAAGGAAGAAAGAAGGGAGGGAGAGAGGAAAAAAGAGAAGAAAAAAAGGAAGGAATGAAAAAAGAAAGGAAGGGAGAGAGGCAAGGAGGGAAAAAGGAAGAAAGAGAGAAAGAAAGAAAGGAAGGAAGGAAGAAAGGAAAGAAGGAAGGAAGGGAAGAAAGGAGGGAAGGAAAGAGGAAGAGAGAGAAAGGGGGAGAGAGAGAGACAGAGAAACAGAGACAGAAAGAGAAAAGGAGAGGGAGGAGAGAGAAGGAGGGAAGGAGGAAAAAGATAGACAGACAGATAGATGTGTTGCCCAACTGGCCATTTTCAATTAGGTCCCCAGTGGGACAGCTCCTGTTACTACTAACAGAAATTGTTGTTTATCCTTCATTCTTGAAGAAGACTGTGACATCAGGGAGATGATGCCATGACATACAAGTCTCAAATCTTGGTCATTATTTGGACCCTGATTGGGTTAGAGCAAATGTAAACAGAAAATTATTCTATTTTAGCCAGAAATCCTGCAGGTATTCACTTCCCAGACCGATTTTTTTTTTAAACTAGGTAAAAGAGGCCATTCTCTGCATTTTTTATCTGGCCTTTAATCACTGAATAGACATTGCCTCAATCAAACTGAGACCTGGGAAAGATCTTAACTTAAAAGGCCAAGGTCTCCCATTGCATCCAGGACCATCTCCAGTTGTCCTATATCTGGTTACTGGATCCAGATGGCTCTGGAGGAAAAAGTGAGGTTGGTGACCTTGCACATCCCTTTCTCACTTAAATCCATCTCCCTTGTATGCAATGACATCATCTCCCTGAAATCATGGTCCTCTTCCAGAACAAAGGAGAAACAACTACAGCTCTTCCTCAGAAGGAAATTAAACCAAGATATAATTCACAAGTTTGCTAATTAATTAACATGGCATATTTGAATACAGAAGAAAAGGTCATTGGGTCATAGACCCTAGAGCCATAGATTTAAAGTTGGAAGAGATCTCAGAGGCCATCTCTGACACTCATTTTGTAGATGAGACAATTGAGGCCCAGAGGGGCAAAGTCACTTGTCCCAGGTTGCCCAGTTCATAAATGGTAAAGCCAAAATGCAAACCTTGACCATCCTCTCTACCACACCATTCTCTGTGAATAATTTAGATCCAGAGAGCTAAGTTTGCACTTATTCCTAAATACCACTTCCTTGGGATGAGATTTCAATCTAAGTAAAAAACATATAAAGAAACACAAATGACCAAGGTGGGGGGGGGACCCACATTTGAATGGTGTTGATCAAGGCAGACTCTTTACTTCAAGAGGGTTGGGCAGGATAGCTGGTCTCTTTGCCACCTTTTTGGAGAGGAGGAAATTGAGGTGGAGACAGCAGTGACTCAGCTGCAGAGCCAGAATTGGAAAACAAGTCTTCTGGCCCCTTGCCCTCTACCACAAAGCCACACCCTAGGAATTGCTCTGGACAGATAGAAAAATAGAAATTTGTAATTTGCCTTGGGGAGTAATTGTCAGTGACCAATAGAGAGGAATAGGACTGAAGGCAAACTTCAAGTCTTGAGTTAGAGTTTTCTTTTTCTTCAACCTTGGAAGAAAGCTTTGCTTCGAAGTTATGGACAAATTAATCTTGACAATGGTCAGCCAGTGTGGGTCCTGCATCCTCTGTGCAAACAATGAATCATTGCCTGGGACAATTGAGACTGTGAATTTATGACCTTACCATGTCCCATCTTCTTCCTGATGACTTTGAACCGCAATGGACTGAGTTTATTTGGGAAGAAAAGGTAGGAATGAAGGCACAGGAAGCAGGTTTTTCATGCACTGAGCTCCCTGGAGTTTCCCGTTAGATGACCTCCAATCTGAATTCAGAAACTTCAAATGGCACCAGGACATACCTTAGCGCTTCCTGTTTACCTAAATGTAGTGATTTTGGAATCTGTTAGCAGAAATTTAGAAGAGGAGAGAAGGGGAAAAGAGAAGGAGGCGGGGGGGGAGAAACAGAGAACCCCCCCGCGGGGGAGGGAGGGAGAGGGAAAGAGAACACTTTATATATAATCAGAGCATGTCATTCCTGATATGATAATCAAACTCAAAGATTAATTTGCAAGTTCTTTTGTTTTTCTCTGGATCCTTGATTTTTTTTTTTAAAGAATATACTATAGGGGGCAGCTAGGTGGCGCAGTGGATAGAGCACCAGCCCTGAAGTCAGGAGGACCTGAGTTCAAATCTGGTCTCAGACACT
>JAJPUD010001364.1:28906-41234 GCA_023553655.1 Myrmecobius fasciatus
CCCCAATTGCCTAAAAAAAAAAAAAAAAAAAAAAAAAAAAAAAGAATATACTATAAGGAGTAATATACAAATAAACTCAAACCCCTCTCATTTCCCAGGTTCCATTTCTTGATTTCATTCCCAAATAATGTTCTTTACAAATGAATGATTTCCATTAGCTGGCTGGAACAGCAAGGCATCAAAATAAGGATTTTCCCTTTTCTTAAGGATATTCCACTTATTCCTTAAAAAAGTGTATGAAAACTACTTATAAGTTATAGATTTTACATTTATGATATCACAGATTTAGAGTTTAAAGGAACCTTAGAAGTTATCTTGTCTAACTCCCTCATTTCACAAATAAGTTTCCTGAGGCCCAGAGAGAAAAGGGGTGCCTGACTCAGGATCCCATGTGTAACAAATGGCAGACATGAGATCTGAACCCAGGTTCCACACTTCACATCTAACATTCTTTTTTTTCATGATGCGCTCAGTAGGTGTTCCTTCTTTAGGATAAATATTCTTATTCCTCATCTTGGTCTCCAGAACCTTTGGGCCCTTGACCCCCATCTTTGATTGTACTATAGTTTGTTATGTATCCCTCTTGAAATGTCACCCCCAGGACTGAACTTGTTTCATATCTTTATTTTCTCTTCTTGGCTGAATTGTAAACTCTTTGAGGATGGGTACAACATCCTATGAGTACATCCTCTATGTCATTAATGTAAAATGTAATGTACAAAAATGTAAAATGTAAAATACCCTCATTTTACAGATGAAGAAACTAAAGCCCAAGGAAGATAATTCCTAATGACAGCAAGCATAAATATCATTCAAACTTTTCATTAATTCATGTTGGTTCATTGTTAAAAAGAATGGAGGAGATGGAAGGGGGGAAGAGAAGAAACATTTTGTAACAAGGTCAAGGAACTTGTTAAGACCTATATTCCTTTTCATTTTAAACTAAGCTTTAGTCACAAGATCAAAAAGGACAAGACCTGAGTAAGCAGGGAATTTTTAACAAGTTTGCCCTGCTCACAGTAACACTTCATTAATTAAAAATAAATTTAATTGACGACTAGTTGAATTTGAAGACATTTTTCTACAAGTTTCTACATGTTGAAAAAGATTTTATTTATGGTTTCCAGCTGTAAGAGAAATGCAGAATCCCTTGCATTTGTATTCTAGCTCATATCTAGATATCATCTATGATACTCAAGAAAATGGGATCCTGATTTTACTTCTGCCAATTTATAAAGCCTCAGTTTCGTCATCTGTCAAATGAGAGTTTTGTACTAAACCAATGTTTCCCAATATAAAGTGCAGGATGAACCAGTAAAATAGCTACAGTTCCTATGCCCAAAGAGCTATCAAACTGTGCACACACTTAGATCCAGCAGTGTCTCTAATGGGTCTGTCTTCCAAAGAGATCATAAGAGAGAGAAAAGAGCCCAGATGTGCAAAAATGTTTGTGGCAGCCCTTTTTTAATGGCTAGGAACTGGAAACTGAATGGATGCCTATCAGTTGGAGAGTGGCTGAATAAGTTATGGTACACAAATGTTATGGAATACTATTGTTCTGTAAGAAATGATCAGCAGGATGATTTCAGAAAAGCCTGGAAAGACTTACATGAACTGATACTGATTGAAGGGAGTAGAACCAAAAGAACATTGTATACAATAACAACAAGATTATGTGATGATCAACTCTGATGGATTAAGCTCTTTTCAACAATGAGGTAATTCAAAGAAATTCCAATAGACTTGGGATGGAAAGTGGATGTGGATCCAGAGAGTGAACAATGGGGATTGAATGTGTATCAAAGCATAGTGTTTTCACCTTTTTTTTTTTTTCCTTTTTTTGGTTGTTGTCTGTTTGCTTGTTTTTCCCCCATTTCTTGTGTTTTTTTCCCTTTTGATCTTTTTTTTTTTAACATTATGAGAAATGTGGAGATATGTTTAGAAGAATTGCATATATCTAACCTATATCAGATTGCTTGCTGTCTTGGGGAGAAGGGAGGGAGAAAAATTTGGGACACAAGGTTTTTCAAAGGTGAATGTTGAAAACTATCTTTGCATGTATATGGAAAAACAAAATTTATCAAAATAGAAAAAAATTAGTTAGCTGCCTAGAAATAGTTGACTCTCTTCAGCCTCAATTCAATAGGTCTTATGGGATACTACAAATTAGGGAACAGAAGCCTTCAGTATGGCAGCATAGTAGTGGAAGGTAAGGTTTTTGGTGGTGGTGGTGGTGGTGGTGGTGGTGATGGTGGTGTGTATGTGTGTGTGTGTGTGCATGCAGACATGTGTGTAGATTTTATAAAAACGACTTTGAAAGTAAAAGTTTTTGCAAACTAGTAAAAATGTTGTACAGACCAGTACTGAGAAACACTGGATTAGCTCATCTTTGAGATCCCATCCAGCACTAACGTTCCATGACTTGTTTTGGTAGCCAGCTTTCCTTCACAGAATCTTCCCCATTTCCAAGGGTAACACAATCTACTGCAGGGGTTGTTAACCTTTTTGGGTCATGGACCCACCCTTCTGGCTGACTGGTAGAGCCTTTCTGAGAGTAATATTTTTAGATGCATAAAATAAAACATAGGATTACGAAGGAAGGCAATCAGATTGAAATAGATTAAACACACACACACACACACAAACACATATATACATAAAAATATTTAAAGTTCATAGACACTAGGTTAAGAACTATCATGGCAGAAGCTCTGGATATGGAATCAAAGGACTTGGTTTTAAATTATGGCTCTGTCTCTGGCCCTCAATTTCCTTATCTATAAAAATGTGAAAATTGTATTTAATGATTGGCATAGTGGATAAAGCGTTGGAGGTAGAGTTGGAAGGTCTTAGTTCAAGTCTCTTCTCAAAATTTTATTAGCTGTGTGATCCTGGTCAAGTTAGTTAACTCTTTGACTTCCAGTTTTCTCATCTGTAAAATAGAGCTAATAATAATAATAATACTTTATAGAATTGTTGTAAGGATTAAGCAAGATTGTGCATGTAAAATATTTTGCAAAAAACATAGTGATATATAAATGTTGTTCTTGCCATCATCTCGGTAAGATTCCTTCCACATACACATATTAAAGTTTCATTCATGTGAGCTAATTTTGAATAACTGGAAGACATAGAGGAAAATAATGACTATTTTTCATCTATTAGCAGTTTTGGTAATGAGAAAGCTCTGGATAACAAATGCATGATTTTATCAGCTAGAAAATTGATTTGGAAGTAAATAATTTACATGTGTTTTATATAGGAAATCACAAACAGCTGACATTGTGATGGTGAAGATTATTATGCTTTTCACTTAAAGCATTATAAGTACTAACTTAGAGAACACAAAGAGAAAGCATACCAAATCAATCAAGCCTCTTACATGTCTACTATGTGTCATATATAGGACAGGGAAAGAGATGGGAAAATGACTTGGATTTAACTGAAAGAGGGAACAAAGCTCCATTTACCAGTGCAGGTGAGCACCTTCTTTGCAACTTAAAAAAATTAGAGTTGTTGGTGTGAAAACAGACATTTCATGCACGATTTTTTAAATGCATGTGTGGAAGCTGAAATTTCTGAAAATATGCAGCATGGTTTAGTAGACAGGACAGTGGACCTGGAGTCAAGAATGCCTTTTTCTAGTCCTCTGGAACTGGGATTATAGGTAAGTAAATTATTCTAGAAAAACTGTGGTTCAGGAGAGTTTGGGATTGGGATTCAGGAAATCCAAGTTTGACTGGCTGGGTGACTATAAGCAAAAAATTTCATATCTTTGTAAGATTCAAAGGTCTATGAGGTACCTTAAAAGCTCTTAAATTTTGATATTCTGAACAAAATTTCAATTCAGTAACTGGAAAAATAGTAAGTCAGCTGGTTGGATAGGCAGGACATGTCATTCCTAGCACTAAATCTTTGGAGACTGAGACTGAGCCTATTTTAAACTAAGGCATGGAAAACTAAAAACAAAACAAAACAAAACAAAACAAACCAAACCCAACACTAAACCACTTTCTTTCACAAACAAAACCTCAAACAAAAAGAAAAAATCCTGACCCATGTCTAAAAAACAACAACAAAATCAAACTAATAGACCTTCCATCCCAGGACTAGCTTTATTCCACCTTCACCTAATCTGTCTCCCATTGCCACCTCAGCTACCTTCTCTTTTTTATCCAAGCCAGTCACATCTTTCTCAAGAACCTGGTATCTGTTATTTTTATGCTATTATTATGCTAAAAGCTAAAAAACAAAAACAAAAACCAAACTCAAACAAAAAAAAATACAAGAACTTCTGGTGAAGTAACCCCAGTATCACCATGTCTGAGCTAGAGAAGAAATCACTGTTTCTAAAGTCAGGGCTTTCTCATTTTTCTCTCCTGCCCTTAGAGGAAGAGAACAGAAAAAGATGAGGTGATGAGACAGCATTTCTTCCAAGTGGTTGTGTGAATTATTCCCACCTCATAAGCATAGCCACAAACTTTTTTGGTAATGTAGTCTGGTTGAAAATGTGATGGGCCAGAAATTAAAAGATTTGGCTTCTAGAGCAGCTAGGTGGCGCAGTGGATAGAGCACCAGCCCTTAAGTCAGGAGGACCTGAGTTCAAACCTAATCTCAGACACTTCCTTGCTGTGTGACCCTGGGCAAGTCACTTAAACCCAATTGTCCGGGGGGGAGAGGGAGATCTAGCTTCTAGAGGTGGCAGGGTTGTAAGATGCTGCTAGAATCAGATACTTGAAGATTTGAAATCCAGCCTCAGGCATGTGCTTTGTAACTTTGGGCAAATCACAAAATCTCCATCTGCTTCAGTTTTCTCAACTGTAAAAGGGGATGATAACAGCCCTTCCTAATCTCTTGGGATTTTAGTGAGGATCAAATGAGATAGTATTTGGAAAGTTCTAAGCACAGTGTCTAGTGCTTAACAATTGCTCTCCTTCCTCTCCCCTTCTCCCAGCCACCATCATTTCTAGTCTAGTTATTATCACCGATTGATCAGTTACATTGTTTAAGAAAAGTCAACTTTCCTATCTGTGCCTCAGTTTCTTCCTCTGTAGAAGGAGGAAGCCAGAAAAGATAAACTAATATTCTTATATTTTAGGATTATCTATGCTTGAACTAGATTCAATGTTAAAGTTCCTGGACCACGTAAAATCGTATCTAGTTTGAAATTCTATCCCTAAATAAGAATTTCTTTAATTTTTTGTGTGTGTCCTAGATCCCTTTGGAAATCTGATGAAGCTTATATTCTACTGAAAATATGTTTTTAAATGAATAAAATAAGATACAAAGGAAATTATATTAAAATAAACTTATCATTTTTTTTCTTTTTAAAATTCATGAGTCCTAGGTTAAGAAGTTCTGCTCTAAGTCAACTGAGCCTTAGTTTGCTTTGGGTTAACATGAACTCCATCATAGCAATCCAAACCAGTATAGAAAAGACAGAAAGAAAAGAAAAAAAAAAAAAAAAAACGGTCAGTGCAGACAAAAAAAAAAAAAAACCCAAACCCCAAACCTTCCAAAGCTGCCCCCAGCCCCGCCTTAGGATGGGGAATGAATTCAGAACCTCTTAGGAATGGCTAAAACTGCCTCCTCTGCTCTCTAGCAGGGCATGTGTTTTCAGTGTGGGAACAATCTGCCCATGCCAAGAAATCAGATCCTGTTGAAACAACAGTAGTTATGGAAAAACAAAATGTCTAAGGCCAACACCAAAGTATAGCATGTACTTTCTGGCTGGCACTGCTTTGGTGGCAAAGTAAGTGGCCGGATGTTCTGAGCCCCCTGGAGAAGGGTCTTAAGGACCACAAAGTTAGTACTTAATTACCAGTCTACAGGGGCCACCTCTCTCTGTCTTCTCCAACAGCCTGCAGCCCTTTATCCACTTCAGAGTCTGTAGCTTGTGTTGGGGGTGAAGGGTGTCCTAGCCTGAAAATTCTCCCTTGGTTCCTTCTCTGAGATTTCCTCTCATTTACCCTTGTCTATATCTTGTATGTACATAGTTGTTCGCAAGTTATTTCACCCTCTAGAATGTGAGCTCCTTGAAGGCAGGGACATTGTTTTTGCCTTTCTTTGTAGCCCTAGTAATTAGCACAGAGACAGGCACCCAGGAAGGACATATGTGTTTCCTTACATGTTGACTTTGCTTATAAAGTCCTAGAAGTGATCCTGGAAGGTCAGGAGTTCTATACTGAGGTTTCCTAGAACCACCTCAGTGCAAATCTGAATACCCTGTATCCCCTAAATGGTTCCACTTTAACCCACTAAAGTCAAAATTAACTCCAAGCTAAAAGCCTCCAAAAAGAGAAGGGAAAGGGTAAGAGAATGAGATATATGAAGCACCACTTTTCAAAATATTTCTAAGTTATGTTTTATAATATATAATTTATATTTATAAATATTTTACAAATATTATCTTATTAGATTATCACAATAACTGTAAGAGTTAGGTATTATCGTGATTTCTACTTTGCAGTTGAGAAAACTGAGGCAGGTACCAGGCACATAGCTAATAAGTTTCTGAGACAGGATTTGAACTGAGGCCTTCCAGACCGCAGGCCCAGTGCTCTATCCATTGTACCAGCAGCTATGAATATAACAACCATTTCTCCAATAATTTTTTAACCATCTAAACCATGACTCTTGCAAAATATGGATTGATTTGGTAATTTCACACCAGCACTAAATATAGAAAGAGTAAAAAAAAAAAAAAAAACCTACCTAAAAAACCACCTCTTTCCACATCAGATACAAGAGCACTTCTGAAGCTCAGCATTACCAGCCCCATCTGTGTTCTCTGGACCCTGAACCCATTACAAACTTTGCCATTCTCTTGAGGTTTCTTCTTAACTTCTTTGTGGGAAAGAGCTGTGGCTTCACAAGGAGGGGGGCTGGGGTTAGAAGGTTATTGTTGTTTTATTAAAAGTTCCAGCCCTAGTCTCTCTCTTGAGCTCTAATCTCCTATCACCAATTGCCTATTAGACATTCTAGACTGGATGCTCTGAGACCAAATTCAACATATTTTCAGCTAGGTGTCAAGGATTTGGAGTTAGGAGGATTTGAGTTCTTAAGTGCCTTGGACACTTACTAATTGTGTGTAACTGTTTTGTTCCTCAGTTTCCTCTTCAATAAAATAAGGTTTATAATAACACTGACTTCCTAGTTGTGAAGATCAAATGAGTTCTTCACAAACCTTAAAGGGTTATGTGAATTTTATTTTATTACCATATTACATATATTATTTACATATTTATAAGATGTTCACTATCATATCATTATATATTGTGCTACATATTACATTTATGTTGTGTTAGAAATATTTATTATATATTTGTGTAATATATGACATTTATTATTGTTACATTCTTAGTGAAAAATATCTGACTAACAGAGGAACATTTATGTTTTTCCCATTTGTATACCTTATGTTCTGGGCCCTTTTCGTGCTCCCAGATAATCCTTTCTGCTATTTATAATACAGAATTTCCCTTAGTATAAACTCCTTCAGTAACCAGTTCAAATGTGAGCTGATTGCTCTCTTCTGGAGAATATGTAGGTTTTAGATGAAAAGTGGATTAATGGATAGATTTTTTAGGCCCTAAGTAGCCCTATTTCTTTCCTTTTTGTGTCATTTTTATTTCCAATTATACCCCTTCTCTCTTCTTTCTCAGAAAACTTTGTAACAAAGAATAAAAGAAGAGGGAAAAGTCAGTTTGGCAAAACCTACCAACACATCAACCAAATCTCACAGTGTATTCATTATATGTAACATTTCACATATATGGTCTCCCATCCTTTGCCAAAAAGAAGTTTCTGCAAGGCTCTCAATCCCGATTTTGCCACTTGCTGCAATATGGCTTGCATGTAATATGGACCATTTGCAAACCTACAACAAATCTAAAGACTATGAGCTTGAGCTGATAGGAGAAACATTTCTACTATTCACAGAATCAATTATGGTGAACAAATGGGTTACCACTTCCCTTTTATGGAAAGGATGTTCCTATTCATGATACAAAAAAAATCCAAATATCTTCAAATTAGCAGTGGCTAATTGATTTTTTTTCTCCTTTTTTTTTTTTTTTTTGGTGAGGCAATTGGGGTTAAGTGACTTGCCCAACATCACATAGAGAGTTAAGAGCTAAGTGTTAAATATCTGAGGCTGCATTTGAATTCAGATCTTCCCAATTCCAGGGCTGGTGTTCTATCTACTGCACTATCTAGCTCTACAGTGGCTAATTGAGTAAAAAAAAAAATGTGCTTCCTAGAGAACTGTCCAACTCAAGAGAGACAACAGCTTTCACAGCATCCAAATTAATATCTCTAATCTTAATACACACAAATTAAACCATAAAACCAGCTGATTGTAAATATACCCAAAATACGGCTGCAGCTCTCCCCTCTTGTCATCATTGAAACCCCTAAATATTTCTGACACATACTTACTTATGCCTCATCCATTTTATATGTGGCTAGTTAATTTTTTAAAAACTGAAACATAAGGATATCAATTAACAAATCATAATCCCAGTGGAGTGGTCAATGATGAGCTCTCTTTTAACATTCCATACAAGTACTGCTGATACTCCAAGATCAGCACTAATTATTACTGATTACTATTAATATTCCAAGACCCAAGGTTCCCTGACTCTTAATGATAGACAAGAACCCTGGAATCCTCCTTGGAGGTCTTCAAATCTTGGTCACTGCTTGGAAAAAGAACACTCATTTAATATATTGCTAATGGATTCTTAACTATTACAACTCAAATATCATCATGGATATCTTTATGTCATTGACTCCCTGAACTATTTCTGATAGTACAAGGAATTCTATTTGATTCAATTCAGCAAACATTTCATAAAGCATTTTGCTTTATGATAAAGAGGTAATGTAAGAATTCCTGATTTTAAGGAGTTTCTATTCTACTGGAGAGAAAAAATAAAGCATATACAATATACAAAAGTAAATAATATAGAATATATACAGTAGTTACAAGGAGGAGAAAAAGCTAATAATGGGGGTGGGGGGATGCATTAAGAAAAACCTCAGTGGATGGAAGCACAGGAACTGAGCTTTGATGATATCAAGTTTTCTGTTTAGTGAAGCTGACTTAGGACTTACTTTCCATACATGGGGTCTATGACCCATAGGGAGAATAGGTAGCAGGCCAGCTTGACTGGAATGGGTAATGCATGATATAAAGGAAGAAAAGATTATGAAGAGAAAAATAGGATTAAAAAAAAAAGGCAACCAGCCCCATATAGATCTGCTTCCTTGCTACCCTTTACCAGAGCAGTTGGCCATGAATGTCAAACAAGACCACAAGATACTGTCTTTACTAGATCTGTGGTTGTAACGAAAAGGTAAACATGAATTTGAATGTCATGTTTAGTCTTCGTTGCCTTCTAAAAGCCACAGAACTGTACACTGTATGCTTTCCCAAACTCCTCTGTTTTAGTACTGGATGAAGAATTTGTTGGGCTTGGCTACTCTGGAGTCCTTCACATGACAGAATTTCTCAGAATTCAGCACCAGATGGAAGGGGACTCAGACACAAGCAATTTCAGTAACTCCATCAGTTTTCATTCCTCCTAAAGACTCTTCCTTCTGAGGTTGCTTATGTTTTTCTTCATATTGAAGAACCACCTTCTGGTATGGTTCTTTATTATTTGACTTGAGCCACAGAAACACATCTCCTGCTGATTTCTCCTTTGTCAAGACAGACCTATAGAGTATAAATACTCCAGTCAGGAAAAAATTGTATCTTGTGAAGGGAAATCAGGATAAAGGACTGAAGGTAATGTCCTGATCAACGTTAACATTCTATGTGATGTTGTAGCATATTACAAAGAAACAATTCAAAATTTTGTTATTACTCTATTACAGCTAAGTCCAGATAAAAATTTTGCACCAATTCTATTTAACCAAATCATGGTGACTGAGTTACAATTTAATATAGCCCATGCCTGAGTCAGAGTTTGCTTTCCTTGGCTTTGAAAATGAACTTTTATTAATTTCTACATAAAATAAGTAGTGAAGAAGAAGAAAATCTTAAATTTCGCTGAATCAGTTTAGACCTATAAAGTTACTGTGGTTAATTAACTTCTTTGGCAAATAAAGGTTTTCTGGTAAATTAACTTACAGTTTTTTAGCACAATGCTTGGCTCATAATAAGTACTTAGGAAATATTTATTGGCTGACTGGTATCTGGCTGAGTTGCTGCTTATCACCATCTCTTCTCCCCTCTGAATCTACTTTGCTTTTTCAACCTCCCAAACTCTGTCAAGAGTACTAGGGATCGATCTCAGTTCTATTAACCCACAAGTAACTCTTTGTCCTCATTTCCCATATCCAATCAGTTGTCAAGTCTTGTCTTTTGATCTTTATAATCATTCACCTCTGCTCCCTTTTTTCTGCTCAAATAACTCTCTTTAATTCTATACCTCTCACTTTACATCTGTATTGCTGTAATAGTCTCGTCATTGGTTTCCCTGCTTTTAGTTTTTTCCTTCCCCATTCCACCTTTTAAAAACTTACAAAATATTCTTTCTAAGGCTTAGTCTCTCCAGATCACTACCCTGCTCAAAAGCCTTCAATAGTTCCCTACTACTCTAAAAATATGAACTACTGAGAGTTCATAGAATTTCAAGGCCTCCATTACCCGGCTCCCACTTATCTTTCCTAACATTTCCTATTATTAGCCTATATGTACTACAAATTTCTGAAAAATTGATCTCTTAGATGTTTTCTTCAGACCTCGAATACAACCTTTCCTCTCTTCTTCTTAGAACTTTAGATTTCTTTCATATTCAGAAATTACCTCTTATAGGTAATTTTTAACTAATCTTTTTGCTTAGTAGTGTTCCCTTACTCAAATTATCTTCTAATTACTTGTGTGCATGTACATCATGCTCCTCCAATAGAATTCTTGATGGAAGATGTATCATTTTTGTTCTCATGTCCTAATAGATATTAAATATCTTAATAAGTATACTGAATGGATTTTATTAATCACATTTTTTTAATTCACATAAAATTCAATTTGATTCATTTATCCTAACCAGTATACTACAATATTCAAATGTATCTGTTATTTCTCTATTATGGATATTCCATCCCACAATGCAGATAGTAACCCATCCATGCCTATCTACCCTGCGTAGCTCTCATTCATGACTGACTACAAATTAACTCTGGGGGAAGCTAAGTGGTGCAGTGAATAGAGCACCAGTCCTGAAGTCAGGAGGACCTGAGTTCAAATTTGGTCTCATTCAGTTAACACTTCCTAGTTGTGTGACCCTGGGCAAGTCATTAAACTCCAATTACCTCAGCAAAAACAAGAACCAAAAAACCCAAAACAAATTAACTACAAAGGAATCACCAAATGCACTGGGGGAATGCATCACCTTCTCTCAATGTCACTTACATACCATTTGAACACAATGTCTGCCCATTGTCTGATCACTCATTCATTTTATATGACAAATTCATCCTTCTTTCCAACCATATCTTTCTTTGATTACATACCTGACCCTACCTACATAAAGTGTCATTTGCAAATCTAGTACCCTGCCCATGCATACCACAACTCCTCCAAAATATTGATATATGTGTATATACATGAATTGCTATGCATATACATATGTGGATATGCTAATGTGTACATAAAATTATACATATATGTGTATGCACACACAGTGCACATACATTGTATATTATCTATCTATCTATAGCTATTTATCTTTATGAATATAAGATGGACAAGTTCTATAGGTTTCCCATATGGTTGTAGATCATAATCAACATAATCATCAACAGCAAGACAATTCCATAACCCTTTATTTTTTGCCTATATGGAGAGTTAAATCAGACTCTTTTGAGAAGTTATTGATCTCATTTAAGAAGCATTGCGATGTGCCAGAGCATATTGTAATCAATACAATGTCATATGTGAACAGGTCAACAAATATTATTTATAAGGAATCCCTCTTCAATATGGATATGACCCTTCAATCTTGTGCTACCGAAAAAAATTGTGCTGACTCTGCCATGGACCTCTTTATCATATACTTGATCTAGTCCAACATCTCTCTCCCCCCCTCCATTTTTGATTTCTTTAGTGTTCTTTATATTTTATTCTTCCTCAAGAGTTTGATGTTAAGATTCCATATGTGGTAGTTTCACTGTCCTTGATATTATAAGGACAAAAAAGAAAAGCAGAAAAAGAAAAAAAATCAGCATAACTGATCAATACTTTGAAAAAGTCTAAAAAGAAGTGCAATGTACAACACTTGTGGATGGGAATATTTTCTCATATCTTTTTTTTTTTTTT
>JAJPUD010001364.1:46234-68878 GCA_023553655.1 Myrmecobius fasciatus
GATAAACCCAAAGACCCCAGCTTTTGGGATAAATACTCACTATTTGGCAAAAACTGCTGGGAAAATTGGAAACTAGTGTGGAAGAAATTAGGGCTTGACCCATACCTAACACCACATACCAAGATAAGATCTAAGTGGGTTCATGATCTAGATATAAAGAGGGACTTTGTAAGCAAGCTAGAGGAACGTAATATAGTTTATCTCTCAGACCTGTGGAGATGGAATAAATTTATGTCCAAAGAAGACCTGGAACTCCTAATTGAACACCAGATGGGTAATTTTGATTATCTTAAGTTAAAAAGTTTCTGTACAAACAAAACAAATGCAGACAAGATTAGGAGGGAAGCATCAAACTGGGAAATCATCTTTACATTTAATGGTTCTGATAAAGGCCTCATTTCTAAAATATATAGAGAATTGTCTCATATATATAAGAATTCAAGCCACTCTTCAATAGATAAGTGGTCAAGGGATATGAACAGACAATTTTCAGATGATGAAATTAAAACCATCTCTAGTCATATGAAAAGTTGCTCCAAATCACTATTGATCAGAGAAATGCAAATTAAGACAACTCTGAGGTACCACTACACACCTATCAGATTGGCTAAAATGACAGGAAAAGATAACGATGAATGTTGGAGGGGATGTGGGAAAACTGGGACACTAATACATTGTTGGTGGAACTGTGAACGGATCCAACCATTCTGGAGAGCAATTTGGAGCTATGCTCAAAAAGTTGTCAAACTGTGCATACCCTTTGATCCAACAGTGTTTCTACTGGGCCTATATCCCAAAGAGATCTTAGAGGAGGGAAAGGGACCCACATGTGCAAGAATGTTTGTGGCAGCTCTTTTTGTAGTGGCTAGAAACTGGAAACTGAAGGGATGCCCATCAATTGGAGAGTGGCTGAATAAATTATGGTACATGAATGTTATGGAATATTATTGCTCTGTAAGAAACGACCAGCAGGATGATTTCAGAGAGGCCTGGAGAGACTTGCATGAACTGATGCTGAGTGAAACGACCAGAATCAGGAGATCATCATACACAGCAACAACAGTATTACATGATGATCAATTCTGATGGACATGGCTCTCTGCAACAAAGAATTGTCTCAAACCAGTTCCAATTGTTCACTGAAGAAAACCATATACACCCAGAGAGAGGGAAATGAAATATGGACCACAACGTAACATTTTCATGATCTCTATTGACATTTGCTTGCATTGTGTTGCCTTTCTCTGATTCTTTTTTTTTTCTTGTAGATAGGATTTTTCTTGCATAACTTCTCAAGCATTTCAACATTATTAACATGTAGTGGACTTCCTGCCATCTAGGGGAGGGGAGGGGAGGGGACTGGGGGTAAAATTTGTAATGGAAAGCTTTGTAAAGATCAATGTTGGGGAACTACCCATACATATGTTATACAAATAAAAAGCTTTAATAAAAAAAAGAAAAAATATAATCAATTCCATTTTTGTGCTATTATTTGACGTATGTCATGCCCAAAATCTTTGAATATTTTCTCTAAGACTGCTTTTGATAAAGTATAGACATGAGGTTTCTCTGTAGACTCCAAGTTTTTGGTCTCCCTAATTTCCTACTCTGGTTCCATGTTTCCCAATGTAGCTTTTGTTGTCCTCAGACACGTTCACCTTTGCACTGGAGTCTTTGAATATCAAAGTATGATTGATAGGGTGTTTTCAATGCCTGTGCTTTCAATACCAAGAGAATTAACAGGTAAGGAAGTTTCCTCTACCAATGGAGGTCAACATGTTCTTTGCTACTATTGTTGTAGAAAATTACCTTGAGCACAATCACAAAACCAGTAGATATCAGAGGTAAGATTTGAATTCAAGTCTTCCTGACTATGAGACTGACTATCTACTATGTTATGCTGCCCTCATATCAAAACACCCACTGATTAATTTGGAGGGTATTATTGAGAGTTTTGTAGAATTTATCTACCTTTTCAACATCTTGCAACTATTTTAATGGTGGTTTTCATGTAAATGCTTCTCAAGGACAATGAAATAGTCAATGAGCAAATGTTCCATGAAATAAGATTTCTTGTTTCCTTTATATGCATGATAAAGCAAGTTCTTCTATTTCCTTTCTTTGCTCTCCCAAAGAGAATCTGTGAAACATCTTTCTGTTGAATAATTTAACTTTTGTTTTTAACAATGACAATATTAAGATTAACCTGGTTTAATTTCTCTAGTGATATGCTTACTTGTATAGGTCACTGGATAAGAAGATCACATTTAGTGTTCATAGAGATAAATTATAGATGATACCCTTTTTAGGACCCTTTGTCCTTTAGTTAGCACTCTATCACCACCATGGCAGAAATATAAGAGTAACAAAGAAGTCTGAGGGATCATTTTGTCTTTTTATTTCTTTTGTAGGTTGCCATGCCAAGGAATTCATCACCAAGTAGCCTGATAACTGATAATGAGACTTTCTTAACTAACATAGACTGGTTCTTGATTCAACTTATCAAGATTTGAGAACATGTTCCCATGGCAAAAGAAGAAGTGAAGGTTTTATAAGTGAAGGCCTTAGCCGTGGCAAGGTGAATAGCCACCTCTTCCTTTTGATAAATGAAAGGATTTTGGAGAAGATAAGTAAAGCTGTAGCTAAATTTTTAGATATGAAGGAGAGAAGATGAAGGACCTCAGGATTAGTCGTATTACTCTAGATAAAATAAAGGATCACCAGTTAGTTACCTAACCTGTTTAAGGTTCAATTTCCACTTCTGTCAAAAAAGAAAATTTTGTAAACTTCATGGCACACTAAAAAATGACAGCTATTACAATAACTATTAAAGAATTAAATTTATAGCAAAAGAAAATCTTATTTGGTATCATAGCTACTGTGAGGGGTGGAAGGGGAAGTGTGGTGATATAGCCCAGTAGAATGATCACTGAGTTTGGAATAAGTATACATGAGTAATTCTAGCTCCCCTCTTAGTGGCCATGTTCTCTGAGACTCAGTTTCTTCATCTGGAAAATGAGAGACTTGGGGTGAAGGACCTTTAGGGTCTCTTTTAGTTCCAAATCTATATTCTTACCATCCTATTTCAATGTCTGTCATAACCCTCCTATAGAATCCAGAGTCCACAGGAACAGATCCATGCCTTCAATTTTGCAGTTGCACCACTTACAAAGCACTGTGGTATGATGGATAGAGAGTCAGTCTTGGGGTCAAGAGAACCTGAATTGAAGCCTTCCCTTGGACCCTTGGTCAGCTCACTTAACTTCTCAGTGTTCTAGGCCATGCTTCAATCCTGGAAGTTGCAGAGCAGGCACCAATCTGCATGAGGAGAGGGAATTCCCTCTCTTTTCAGACTAAAAGAAAACTACAAATATCTACCATACAAGTCTGCTCTGCATCAAGTAAGTACACATTAGTTAAATGTCTACTACATCACAGGTACTGTGCTAAGCACTTATGAACAGAGAGAAAGACAAAAACCAAAATAAAAGAAAATGAAAAACAAATCTCTGCTCTCAAGGAATTCACAGTCCAATCAGTGGCCCACATGCAAGAAACTCTATACAAAAAAAAAAAAAAGGCATAGACTGGATAAACTAGAAATAATCTGTTTTTCATGTTAAAGGGGGTCAGAAAAGGTTTTACATAGAAGGTGGAATTTTAGATGAGGCTTGAAGGAAGCCAGGAGGTGGAGATGAGGAGATAGAACATTTCAGGTGTGGAGTACAGCCAGTGAAAATTTGTGAAGTGGGGAGATGGAATGTGTTGTTCAAGGAACAGCAAGGATACCCATTGTCACTGGATCATAGAGGACAAAGAGGGGAGTAAGGTGTAAGGACAGGATCAGGTTTTATAGCTTTAAAAGCTAAACAGAATACTGAATCTGAACCTGGAACTAACAGGGAGTCACTGGAACTTCTTGAACAGGGGAGTGACATGGTCAGATCTGCATGCGTTCTGTCATTCCTTAATCTTAATGCTAGTTCTCAGAGAATATGCTGCATTTCTTAACTTCTTGAATTTCTGAAAGTCACAACCAGTGAATGCACTCCTCTACCCCACAATCTCAAATCCTAGTAGCCTTTTTCTTGTTACCATCCTCACACTCCTCCTCCTCTGCTACAGTTAGATATTGTCCTAAAAACCCATCATAGCCAATGCTGGCATTACACAGGAAGGCCTTCACTTTTATGAGGGTGGCTCACTTCCATTTATAGCTCCAAATAGCATGCATTCATTCAGTTCTGCATTACCACTCCAGAAAAACACAGTCTTTAATGCAAATAGACTTCAGGAGAAGTACATCAAATGTGTCTCTGCTTTCTAAATCCAGGGCTGCTTTCAAAGAAAAAGAACCATGAACAACTGGTTGTCCTGAGTTGGGCAGCTCAGGAGGAAGGTATCAAGAAAAGAACATTATATCTTTTTGATAGAAACAGAAAGTGTGTGTGTGTGTCTGTGTGTGTGTGTCTGTGTGTGTGTGTGTGAGAGAGAGAGAGAGAGAGAGAGAGAGAGAGAGAGAGAGAGAGAGAGAGAGAGAGAAAGAGAGAGGGAGAGAGAGGAAGAGAGGGAGAGAGAGGAAGAGGGACAGGGACAAGGACAGGAGAGAGAGAGGGAAAGGGAGACTAATATGGGATCTGACACCTGTAGCCTAAGCAAAGGACTTCATCAAGCTAAGTGACTTGGGAATTCAGCACCAAATGGAAAGATTTTCACTGAACTCTCAAGGACCTTTCTACAGCATTCTCAAAGCTTTGCTCTGTGGTATCTCTGTGGTATACTTACACTTTATAGGGATCCATATTCAATGAGTGTTTGAGGGGTTAGTGGACAACTGTGCCTTGGGTATTTGGGGTGGGGAGGGAGAAGGAATACACGTAAAAGGGGAACAACTGCCTGTGCTCAACTAGCTCAGTAATGTCAGGCAATCTGTAAAGCCTGAGCACATTTGTTCCGTTCTCCACAGGCATGCTCACAGTCTGTCCTACTTGAGAAGAGAGTATGACTTGATACAGCTTGGAAAAGAGGTTAAACCAAAAAAGGGGAAAAGATGCTGGTCTTCTTGGAGAACAGTGACCTGTATTAACTTGGGGCACATTTTTTATACATGCATTTGGATGGTACTAAAGTGCTTGAGATCATTTCTTCAAAAAGTCAATGCTATAATTTGGAGCTATGCTCAAAAAGTTATCAAACTGTGCATATCCTTTGACCCAGCAGTGTTTCTATTGGGCTTATATCCCAAAGAGATTTTAAAGGAGGGAAAGGGACCCACCTATGCAAAATGTTTGTGGCAGCTCTTTTTGTAGTGGCAAGAAACTGGAAATTGAAAAGATGCCCATCAATTGGAGAATGGCTGAATACATGATGGTATATGAATGTTATGGAATATTATTGCTCTGTAAGAAACGACCAACAGGAGGATTTCAGAGAGGCCTGGAGAGACTTGCATGAACTGATGCTGAGTGAAACGAGCAGAACCAGGAGATCATCATACACACTAACAACGATATTATATGACGATCAATTCTGATGGACATGGCTCTCTTCAACAATGAAATGTCTCAAACCAGTTCCAATTGTTTGGTGAAGAAAGCCATATACACCCAGAGAGAGGGATATGAAATGTGGATCACAACATAACATTTCCATGATCTCTGTCGATGTTTGCTTACATTGGGTTTCCTTCCTCAGATCTTTTTTGTTCGTGTAGATACGATTGTTCTTGCACAGCAAGATAAGTATGGAAATATGTATACAAATATTTGACTTGTCAAGTATTTTAATATAATTAACATGTAGTGGACTTCCTGCCATCTAGGAGAGGGGAGGGGACTAGAGGGGAAAATTTGTAACGGAAAGCTTTGTAAGGGTCAATGTTGAAAAATTACCCATACATATATTATGCAAATAAAAACCTTTAATTAAAAAAAAAAGTCAATGCTATAGCTCCCTCTTTGGCCATAAAGGTCAAGTGTGACTAATGCAATCCTTCTGTGATGTGATAATATAGAATAGGCTGACCCTTAGAACTAGATGGACAGGCCATGTTTCTCTAAGGGAAGAGGTAGGAGTAGAAGAGAAAAGGAACAGTAGGTGCTGAATATCATCATATATATTTTCTGCTCAAAAATAGAATGAATATGAAATATGAAAAAATAGAATATGAAATCTGCTCCTTTCCCACACAGCCAAATACCAAAAGGATGACTGTGAACTGAACTCAAATTTCTTCATTGACACCATACATAGTGCTCTATCCAATACACACACACACACACATACACACACATTTTATTTTATGACTTCTGATACACAAATTAGGGCAAGGTTTGTGCAGCCTTAGTTAACCTCAGTTTCCTCATCTGTAAAAATGGGGATAATAATACTTTTTGTACTTGTCTCACTCAGATGGGTATGCAAATGTAAATGAGCTTCAGAAATCTTAAAGCACTATATGAATGCTACTTTCTGTCTTCTTTTCTGGCTTGTAGCAAACCAGTGATTTCACTGGTATGAAGAACTTTCCAGAAGGAAACTTTTTAACCTTGAAGATTAGCCCTTGCTCTGCTACTTATAGTTTTACAAGGTGCCTGGGACACTGAATGGCTAAATCAGTTTGCCCAGAGGCATACAGCCAGCAGATTTCCAAGGAAGGTCTTGAATCTGGATCTTCCAGACTCCATCATCAGCTTTACACCCATTGCTTCATAGCTATCAAATGTTAATTATTAGCTAATAATATTCAGTATCAGTTATTATTATTATTGGGGTGTTCTGATGGGGGAATTTGGATGAAAGACATCAGTGGTCAACAAACAGAACTATCAAAAAGTCAGGGGAAAATTATTCTCACTTTGAACTCAGTTGTCAGAGGAGAATGGTGAGGGCACTCTACCTTATCCACCACATAAAAAAGCTTTGTGGACAATTGAAAAGTTTCAGAAGAGATATAGTTTTAGATTTGTCTAGAAAGTATAAGCATTAAGCAAATGGGAAAGGAACTGACTTTTTTCATTTTGGAGAAAAGCAGGCTCATGATCAGTAATAAATTCACAAGCACATACAAAAGCTGGTGACATACAACAATTATCCATCACTGTCAAAATTGAAGCTAAAAGAAGGGAAATGGGAAGGAAGGGGGTTTAGCAGTACCAGATCTTAAACTGCATCACAAAGTAGTAATCATTAAAAAACAATCTGATACTGACTTAGAAGTGGTAGATTAGTGGAATAAATTAGGCTCACAATACATGATAGTAAATGACCAGAATAATCTAATATTTGAGCAAAGATCCAAGCTATTGGGACAAGAACTCACTAATGGACAAAAATTGCTGGGAAAACTGGAAAGCAATTTGGCTTATGCAGACCACAAAGTAAGGTCAAAATGGGTACATGACTTACAAATAAAATTTATATCATAAACAAATTAGGGGAGCATGGAAAATTTTCCCTGTCAGATCTATGGCTATGGGAAGAATTTATGCCCAAACAAGAGATAGAAGGCATTACAGGATGTAAAAGTAGGTAATTTTGATTACATTAAATTTAAAAGGTTTTGCACAAACAAAACCAGTGCAGCCAAGAGTAGAAAAAAAGCAGAATATTTGGGGGAAAAAAAAGATAGCAAGTATCTCTGACAAAATCTTCATTTCACAAATATATAGAGAATTTAATTTAGTCAAACTTTTAAGAATACAAGTCATTCTTTGATACATTTTCCCCTTGAAAAAAGAAGAAAACAGTCCACATGCTTTCTGCACAGCATCCACTTTTTGTTGTTATTCAGTCATTTTCAAAGATATTGCAGTGATTTTCTAATTTTCTTCTCTAGCTCATTTTACAGATGTAGAAACTAAGGCAAACAGGGTGAAGAGACTTGCCCAGGATCACACAGCTACTAAGTGTCTGAGGCTGGATTTGAACTTCCTGACTCCAGGCCCCATGCTCTATCCACTGTGGCATCTTATTGCCTTAAGTTAAATAATTGTAAGCTTACTTAACCTTAACCTTAGTAAAATGAAAGAGTTAGACTCAGTGGTTTCTAAGGTCCCTTCTTCTTCTAAAGCTCTGATCCCATGACCTTCATCAACATCTGGCCAGTCATTGAAACCAAATTATCTTGAAGTCATGTCTGCCAGGCAGTCTTATCTAATATTTCTGTGCTTATGCAGAAGGAGACTGCCAGGCTGCCACTGATTTCTAAAGACTCAAAGGCTCTTTTATAATCTAAAAACACTATAAGATCAATTTCAGTTCTTTTGTCTATGTATTATCCTTTAAATTTAATCTAGAAGCAGTGTGGTTTTCAATGTGCATTTCACATGCAGCAGCTCAGGATAAGAAGGAATGTGAAAAATAAAGTTATCTAATTCTTGGCCTTCCAGTCAAACCACTGATGTGACAAATGAGACATCTATCCAATTTTAAAGATTTTAGCTAAGAGGGGGCCATAGAAAATGTAACCTGAAATGGCCCAAATATGATGGTAATGATAACTAATATCTGTTATCACAGGCAGCTGTCGGGAGAGAGCGGCATCAGCAGGAATCTGAGAGAAACACAATTCCCAGGTATGTCTGGACTCCATAGGTAGGAGGAATGTACCTACATTCCATCCATGGCCAAAGCAAATACATGGATCAGTCCCACGGATTCGAATTACATCTGGGTGTGTATTCACTGATTATTCTTACATAATAGAGATATTTATTTCCTTGTTTTGTTACTCATTGTCTTGAAAATCAACAGTAGAGAGAAGAAATGCCCTGGTTCTGCTCTCTGTGGTCTTAACTCTGGCAGACCTCTTGGTGCAGTATTGAAATTTGGTTCAAACTGAGCAGAATTTGATTCCAAAAACCAAAATTGTGTGTGGGGGTCATTCTCTTACTCCAGAGAATGACCATATCATTTCTCCATTCAAAAATCTTCCATGGCTCCTTATTGCCTACCAAATACAGCATAAAATTCTGGCTAAATGCATGCTTGGTATTCAAGGCCTGGCTCAATCTGCCTTCAGCCTGCCTATAAAGCCTCATGTCCTGCTCTTTCCATTCATGTTCCAGGTAAACAAGACTGCTCCCAAAACACCCTTGGTCATCCAGTCCCCTTTGTCTCTGTACTTTTGCTGATGCAATTCTCCATGACTAGAATGAATTCCCTTATTTATGTCTGCTTTGCTTGAAGGAACAAATGCTTTTATCACTCTTTCTTCAAGGCCCAGCTCAGAGGCCACTTCCTCAATGAAGTTTTCCCTGATACCTGACAGCAGATCCTTCCCTAAATTTATTACAATACTTTTCCATTACACTGATCACTTGCTGTCTGCCTCAGTTTCCCCAAATATAAAATGGAGATAATTATAATGTAACTCATAGAGTTGTTATCAGAGTCAAATGAAATAATACCTGTAAACCACTTAGCACATTGTCACACATAGGTTTTAATAGATGCTAGCTCCTTTCCTTCTCTCATAGAAGAGTTACTTGTATATTTACATACACACACACACACATACACACAATAAGTTTACTGGATCTTTGCAAGCAGGAATTTCATGATGGTTTATACATTTTAGCAAGTAACAATATACAGGGCTTTGCACACTGTAGGTATTTAATATATGCTTAGTGGAACATAAGCTCTTTGAGGGCAAGATTTGTTTTGTTTTTATTTTTCTCTCCAGCACTTAGCAATGTTAGACACAGCATAAGTACTTCATAAATGATAGTTGATCGATTTGTTGAGCTGAATTTGGAATGAAAAAATAAATGGAATTTTTATTTCCCCCTTCTACTCCTTCATATATTCTTTGAAGGCAGAGACTTTAAAATATTTTACCATATCAGCACAACACTATCCACATGGTAGGAGTTCAATAAATAAACATTTGTTGAATTTAAAAACAACAACAATTGGGGCAGCTAGGTGATGAAGTGGATAGAGCACCAGCCCTGAAATCAGGACCTGAGTTCAACTCTAGCTCAGACACTTAACACTTCCTAGCTGTGTGACTCTGGGCAAGTAAGTCATTTAACCCCAACTGCCTCAGCAGCAACAACAAAAGCAACAACTTTATACATAGGAAGGGTTTAATAAATATTTGTTATATTAAACAGAGTAGGTTAGTTTCCAGTTTCATTTGATGATGGCAGGCATCATGTTTATGGTTTCTCAGTGCCAAAAGGTTTTTCTCTAAAAAATAAAAAAAAAATGAAAGCTGTAAAATCAAGTTTAATCTATTCAAAACAAATATTTCTGGGAAACATCAGCACTGTCCTAAAACACCAAAGGGGAAAAAAAGCTGCAACAAGAATATATTAGTTCTAGAATTCTGAAAATATATCTAATGTGGGGAGGATCTTATTTTAAAAAGAATTAAAGTCAACTTCACTTATCAATTTAAATTGCAAAAGATTTAGTTTAAACCAAATCCTTTGCAAGGCTCATTTCATGCAATGAACTTGTTGGCCATAATTGGCAAGTGTCAAGAAATAAGCTTTCTTAAAGGCCTCTTCAAGAAGTATGATTTCATGATTTGTGAGCCACTTGTTTCCAAAGTGTTCTGGTAGTCCTATAAGAATAGTTGAACATTATGCTTTTCAGAGGCTCAGAAGAGAGACATTTTAGAGGAAATCTGTATCCAAATTAGACGGGATTATACGTGGCAACTAAGAATCTATTTGAATTGAAATGGATATTGGGTAGTATAGAAAAATAATTCACAGATGAAAGATCATGAGCTGTTCTAACTAGATAGCAAGAACATTTGGCTTTTCTTTACACAGCACTTTTTCCAGAGAAATCCTATTTGCCTAATTCTAAAACTGTTAGGGAGATACATTCCTTTAAGATGAATTCAAAGATGATCTAGAAGTTAGTTGTATATTTGACTGACTGATTCAGTATTCTCTTAGATAATTTTTTTTCTCCTTGTGGATAGTTTTTTTTTTTTTTTAAAACAAATATATTCAAGTAACATGTGTGCAGACCAATAAAATAAAATACTCATAGTTTGGCTTTGGGGAGTGAGAGATAGTGAGAAATCTAGGATGACTCCTGGATTGTGAACCTGATTGATGGGAGGATGCTGTTGTCTTCTATAGGAGTAGGGAAAGCAGGTGCGGGGGAAAGAGTTAAAGGAAAAAGGTAATGAGTTCTGTTTTAGACTAATTGAGTTTCAGATACTTATTGGACAACCAGCTTGAGATATCTGAAAGGCAGCTGGAAATGAGAGACTGGAGGTCGGCAGAAAATCTGGGGTAGACTAGGTAGATTTGAGAATCATCAGTATAGATGATAATTAAGTCCAAGACTGCTGATGAGATGACCAAGTGAAGGGTATAGAAGGAGAAGAGAAGAGGACCCTGGATACCCTGAGGAACAGATGTTGGAAGCCATGATCTGAGGAGGATCTGAAGAGGCAGAGAAGAGGCTATCATACAGGCAGGAGGAAAAGCAAGAGAGAGGGCTATCCTGAAGATCTAAAGAGAAGAGAGTATTCAGGAGAGAGTGATCATTAATGTAAAAGAGAGTTGGTGAATTGACAGCATTCTGGACATGCAATCAAGAAGATCTGAGTTCAAATTTAGCCTCAGACCCTGAGCAAATTTGCCTGTTTCCTTAACTCTAACATGTAATAATAACAGCACCTACCTCCCAAGTTTGTTGTGAGGATCAAATGGGATAATATTTGCAGATGTTTAACACAATAATGCCTCAAACATAGTAGGTACCTAATAAATGATATTTCCCTTCGTCTTCACCTTTATATAGTAGAGGCAACTGAAGCTCAGAAAAGTTAATTGACTTACCTAGGGTCACACATACTAAGTGGCAGAACCCAAATTTGAACCCAGGACCTGTAGTTCTAGGTATAGCATTCTACTGTACAATGATGACACTAGGTAGTTGTTCATCTAATAAGACCCCATCAATATGGTTAGGACAGTAATTATCATCCAACATGCTCTGTTAAATCAACTAGTCTGTCAGTCAGGAATTGGATAGACACTTACAATATTAACTTCAAAATTTTTGCCTTTTGGTTTTTAGAAATACAAATGCCAAATAACTGTACCAGTCTCTATGAAGGAAAGGAACAGCTAGATAGCACAGTGGTTAGAGCACTGGGCTTATAGCCAGAAAGATGTGAGTTCAAATCTGACCTTAGACATGTATTACCTATGTGACCCTGGGCAAGTCACTTTACTCCACCTCAGTTTCCTCAACTGTAAAATGAGCTGGGCATGAAAATGGCAAACCACTGCAGTAACTTTGCAAGAAAACCTCAAATGGGGACACAAAGAATTGGACATGGAACAACAATATGAGGGAAAAGGACTCTTTGCTACTCTGATATTCTTTTATGGTAGCAGTGTTAACTGGCATTTATATAGTACTTAACATCTCATTAGAAGCCTATAATGCCCTTGAGGGGGCAGATCTATAACCGTTTTACAGAGGAAATACTGTTCAAAGAAGGTGACTTGGCCCTGGTTACATAGTTAGTCAAGATGATTGGTAGAATTTGAACTCAGGTTTTCCTGAGGCTAAGCCAGTGCTCTGTCCATTCTACCCCGTCTCTCATTTCACTTGATAAGCTCATATTAGCTGCTATGGGCTACTTGTTAAATGAACACATGAATAAAACAATTTTATTCTCAATGCTTATCCACAAGTTCGTATTTCCACATGAATGTCCCATGAAAACTTTATAAGCATGGGCTTATAATTTGACAACTCCAAAGAAAACTATGTTAAATAAGTTCTTTAATTGCCCCCAAACTTGATGAATGAGTAGCAGTCACTTATGAAGAAATATGTTGCAAATATCTTTCATGATATTTTACAAAGTAAAGAAAGCATAACAATGCCCTATGATATATATGTCTGTTTATGTATTCCTCCATTCAGAGAGCTTCAGCAGTTGCTCATTATCTTTATTATTAAATACAAATTTGTATTAATTGTTAAATTACTAAATACAAATCTCTGTTTGGCATACCAAGCTCCCTTCACAATCTGGCTCCAGCTTATCTTTCCTAGACAAGGACTCTGGGCTTAGCCGAACTATCTTGTTTGATAATCTCTATACCCAACATTCCCTTTCGTACACCCATATCTTTAAGAAGACTAAAGCCCATGTCTCTCCTTTTTCACCTCTTGCTTTCTGAAGACAATCATCTTGACTTATGGAGTCTATCATTGGACTCTGGGGACTCTGGAGGGGAGAGTAAAGCTGACAACACTGCACAACTTTGACTCATTTCCACCCAATTCATGAACAAGTAAAACATTACCATCATGGTGTCATTGGTCATCTTGGAGAACGAAGGACAAATAACAAGAAGATTCAGTTTAAATGCCATCCTTTTCAGGAGACCTTTACTGATTTTCTGATAGTGAATAATACCATCCACCAAATCATTATGTTTGTTTTGTAACTGTCTGTATTTCCTTATCTGTGAGCATGTAGTATCCATAAGCTCCTTGAAGGCAGAGATTTGTCTTACTTTTTGTATTCTTCACCTAGAAACAGGGACTACAACATGGTGCTCCAAAAATGTTTGTAGGTAGATTCATTTTTTAAAAAACTTTATCTGCCATACCAAGTTGCCAGACTAAAAGAAAACCCTCCTCCTCTACAGAACAGCTGGCAATTAAATAGTACTTTAAGATCTGCAAGTGCTTTGCTTCCCTTAGAACTTTGGGTTTTTATAACCATTTCCAAGAGAGAGGAAAACAGGCAGAAGATTTAAGACACACATATTACATAAAATCTGAAGATCTGAAACACAAAATAAAAGCATTAGCCTGTGAGGTAATTTGATTTTTTTTCCCCCTAAAACAATTGGGGATTAAGTGACTTGCTCAGGGTCACACAGTTAGGAAATATAGTGTCTGAGGATTTGAACTCAGTTCCTCCTGATTTCAGGACTGTTACTCTATATACTATGGCATCTAGCTGCCCCCAGATTTTTATTTTTATTAAAACAAAAGAACAATTCAAACTAATAGAAGTTTAAAAAAGGAGCACAAACTACTGTATTTAATTTTATGACAATACAACTGAAAACAAACAAAATGTATAGCTACAAAAATACAAAATACATAAATTAAAACAGGAAAATAGAGTACCTAAATAATTCAAGCAGAGGTAAAGAAAATGAATAAGAAAAATCAAATTCTACAGAAAAGTTCCTAGGCTATTTAAATTTAGAAATTAATTTCCTCAAACTTTAAACAAAGAATGCCTATGCCATATAAACCATTATTAAATACAGGGAAAAAGAACAGCTTTCCAAACTTGTTCTATGACAAAAATTATCCTGGTATCCAAATACATACAGGATAAAGAAGGAAAAGTAAACTAAATAATTCAGTCACTAATGAATATCAATGCTAAAATACTAAATAAAATATTACCACAGTAATTGCTGTACTTGCCACAAATTATACATGAATACCAAGGTAATTCATGGCAAGCATGCAAGAATATATCAACATTAGAAAAATAGTGGCAAAATCAATCTTATTAATCAATGAAACAAAAATTGTGATTTGCATCAAAATGCTAAAAAAAAAAGTCTTAAAGGCACAGGACTGAAAAGAACATCCTTTAATGTGATCAAAAGTATTTAACTTAAAGCAAAAGCTATCAAAAATACTAATAGGAAAACATTTGAAAATATCCCAGTAAAGTCAGGGATGAAGTCGAGATCTTCCCTATCTCCATTATTATTTGACAAAAGAATGAAGAATTAGACAAAACAACAACAACAACAACAACAAAAACAATAGCATCATCATTGCATAATTATATATTTATCTCTTACTGCATATATATATACATATATACATCAAAAAACCCCCAAAGCAACATTATATATAATCCAACAGGAAGTACATGTGGTTGCATGAGTAACTGCTTCTCCTATTTCCCCGATAACATTAATAGCGTAGACAGGCTAAAGGTTTTTAGATCATTTGTTCCCTATTGAGCTTTCTGTGTATATATCTGTATTTGCTGCTAGCAAAGGATATCACTACTTCCAGACTTGGGACTCTACAGCTGAGGTTCAAGGCAGCATAGAGTATTGCCAGTGTGCTCAGTCTTATCCCGTTGTGTGACTTAAGTCCTATGCAAAATTGCTAGGTTTCTTTCTCTATATACCTGTTTTAATTTAAAACATACCTTTTTCAGGATCTCTGTTCTGAGAAGTATGCCAAGCTTTCTAAATTGCTATTTCAATGTAGCTCTTTTTCTTGGAACATCTTTTAATTACTGTTTTTTTATCAATTTGATAGTGATTCAATCTCTAGATGATTCTTTAGAGCTATAATATGAACATCTTTATTTTTTGGTAAATTTTTGCCTTTGCTCTATATAATTTTCAATTTCTTCTTTAGCTGAGTTATCTCATGTTCATCTTTTTCTCTCTCTTATCAAGTTTGGTTATTTTTTATTTCAAATCATCCTCTCCTCCTCTCTCCTCCCCACCCCAAACCCAAAGGTTTTCCAATAATCTTGTATCATCTTGCTTTAAATCTCAATAGAAAGCTTAGATATAGTATCACCATCTCTTTCTTAATCATGGTTCCTGGGAAAATGGCTTCTTCCTAATCAAATGTAAATTTTTAAGAACACTTGACATACACTTACAATCACTTAGTCCACTTTTAACAGAAAACGTCTGCTTTTCTGATTGTATCTTGATGGTGATGTTCTTAAACCAAATTGTCCTGAAGAGACACTACTATTTCCAATCCTTGGTAAGACATCTATCTTGGATCCCAATTTTTTTTTTTTTTCCCAATGCTGATTGTTTAAAATTCTGATTTACCCATCAAATCTGTACTCTCTTTCAGGTACATTCATGATTTTTATGTCCAAGCAAGACAAAATCATAAAAGAAGGAAATTATCCTTCTTTTCTTGGATATTGTTGAAAGTGATCTTGCATCAGATTCTTGCAACCTTTCTTTTCCTGGTCTTTCATCCTCACAAATAAGCTGATTTTGTCTGTGCTTCCATTTTTTAATGGATTTTCTATAAAATGTTGTTTCCCAAACTGTCTTATTAGGATGAATCCCAAGATAATGTTTTTTAATTACTTGAAATTGATTTTTCCTGAATTAGGCGCCTATATATACTCTTGGCCCATTTTTCTATACACACACATACATATACATAGAGAGAGACATACACATATATACATAAGCATATATAGGCATATATTCACACACATATATGGGTGTGTGTAAATATATGCATTTTAAATTGACTGCTCCAACATCAAATGTTTATTCTCTGATACATTTACCACCTATGCCTTCAGCCCAGAAAATCCTTGTGGTTCTCTGTCTAGTTACTTGGGTTATGTAAATTATGTCTCTTTTTAAATTGTATCACTCCCTTTTCTAATCTTCTTAATAGGAGACTCACAAGCATCACAGATTTGAGTGAGGATTTTTCTTTATGCTGAATAGTATGGCCGTGTCTAGCACGTGACATATTAGCCCTCAGAGCAAAACTAGAAGTGGTAGTCTAGCTTTTACAAACATTCTTCATATGAAGCACAGAGCTGCAGACTATGACCTGAGGAATGAATCCAGCTTCCCTCTTGTTTTTGCATGGCCAGGAAAAGTTACAAATGGTTTTACATTCACAAAATAGTATGTATAAACTATTCTTAGTTCTTGAGCTGTACAAAAATAGGTGGCAGTTGGAATCCTATTGTAGTGTAAGAAATGATGAGCAGGTTGGTTTTTTCTTTAATTTTGATGATAGCCATTTATTTTCAAAATATATGCAAAGATAGTTTTCAACATTCATCTTTGTAAATCCTTGTGTTCCAAAATTTTTCCCTCCCTTTCCCTTACCCCCCTTCTCCTAGACAGCAAGTAATCCAATTTAGGTTAGATGTGTGCAATTCTTCTAAATATATTTCTACAAGTATCATGCTGCACAAAGAAAATCAGATGAAAAAGGAAAAAAAATGAGAGAAACAAAAACAATCAAACAACAAAAAAAGGTGAAAATACTAATTTGTGATCCACATTCAGTCCCCATAGTTCACTTTCTGGATGTCAATATCTCTCTCCATCACAAGCCTATTGGAATTGGCCTAAATCACCTCATTGCTGAAAAGAACTAAGTTCATCACAGTTGATCATCACATAACCTTGTTGTTGCTATGTATAATGTCTCCTTGGTTATATTCAATTCACTTAGCATCAGTTCATGTAAGTTTCTCCAAGCCTTTCTGAAATCATCCAAGCAGGTTGATTTTTAAAAAAACATGGAAAGACCTGCATGAAATAATAAAGAATGAAATAAGCAGAACCAAGAGAATGTTGTATACAGTAACAGCAATATTGTTTGAAGAGTAACTATGAATAAGTTATTTTGAGTACTATGAATATTCAACTACAATGGACCTATAAAGGAAGATACAATCCATCTTCTCTAAAGGATCCAGCCCCTGTAGAAAGTCAGTCTCTGAAAGACATGGCTGATTGATAATATTGTCTTAGCCCTCAAGGAAACCTATTCTTCAATTTTAGGCTGGACCCCATCCAATGGAGACCTTACTTCTGTTTAGAGTATAAGCATAATAGAATTTAGATGAGTTCTTGCCCAGAGGAAATGAGTCTCTGTCCTTGTGACTCTCTATTAAAATTTAGGATGACCATATTCATGAAGGAGAAAATCAAACCAGAGTGGTCAGGATGGAGACTGATTCCCCTGCCCAGAGTGGTAGAAGTGTGTGCATGTGTGGAATGGTGGCCTTCCCCAGTGCATTATGAAGAGAGAGGAAGACAGTTTATAACTTAAAATGTAACCAAAAAAATTAACAAAATTAAATTTTTAAAAAATGGCAGTGATAACTCCTAATGAAGGAATATAAGAATACTAAGAAAACAATGGCAGAGAAGTTGAGATGAGGGAGAAATAAAATATTATAAAATAGTACCTGTAAAACATCTGCTACTAAATATATAATAGATGCATTGATCAATGGAATAGATTAAATAATGAAGACCTAGAATCAATGTAGATAGCAGCCTAATGTTTAAAGAACCCAAGAAAACAAACTACTGGGATGGAAGGTCTGGGAGAGATAGGGATTTTTTATTTAACATGAAATGTTAGGAAAACTAGGAAGAAGTATGACAGAAAATAAACCATCATCTTACACAATATGCTACAGTAAATGCCTAATAGATTACAGACCTATAGACCTAAGCTAAAAGGAACCTCAGGGATTATCTAATTGATCTTCTCCCTCTTAATTTACAGAAGAAGAAATCCAAAGCTATTAAATGATTGATCTGAAGTTCCATGGGTGGAAAGCTTAAGAAATGGGATTTGAACCCAAGTTCTCTGACTATAGAGTCTAGTACATTTGTACCAAGCTAATTTTGGAGAATAGAAAAGGATAGACAAAAAGCTAGAAATACAATATACACCAAAGGATTGAAAAATGGTCAAATAATGATCGTCATGTATATGTGTAATTAAATGTTGTTGTAAAATAGAGAAGCCTGGGAAAAATCTGTGTAAAGTTGTTTTTTATTTTTTTGTTTTTTTTTTTTAAGAAGTGAAAACAGCAAAAGCCAAAGTCAATATAAAGTCAATAACAAAGTAAAACTGGAAAAAAAAAAAAGAAAGAAAGCCAAACCCACCACCAACAAAACAACATTGATTGATGAAAGCAATTTGGTCTTCCTTTATATTATCAGTATTTTCAATAACCATCACCCTACTAAGTGATTTTGCTGAATGGCTTTAGGGCAATGTAGTTTGTGAAAAGTATGATATTTATGGGGAAGTGTTTGTTGTGTCAAAAATAAAATCTAGCAACTTTAAAAAAAGAAGAGGAAAAATTTGATATTCAGGGAATTTAAAGTGTGAATGAGAACCCAGCACTCTCCCCAGGACATTATCTTATCTTGTGATGAACTAGTTTTGATTGTTATTTGATTTAACTAAATGACAAATGTGAAGTACCATTAATATATCTTCAGAAGAAACATATTTCTTGAAAACCAGGATCAATGAGGCACTGATTAACATTCTTTTTTTTTTTAAATTTTATTTGCATAACATATGTGTGGGTAATTCTTCAACAATAACCCTTACATAGCTTTCCGTTACAAATTTTTCCCCCCGACTCCCCACCCCTCCCCTAGATGGCAGGATATCCACTACATGTTAATTATGTTAAAATATTGGGAAATCGAATATATGTATACATATTTCCAAACTTATCATTGCTGTGCAAGAAAAATCTTATCTACACAAACGATATATCAGATAAAGGAAACACAGTGTAAGCAAACATCATTGATTAACATTCTTATCCACAACATTTCTTACCTTCAAAAAACTTATTTCTTGGAATAAAATCTTCAAGCTGACATTTTGTAAAATGATTTTCAAAAAGCTAAAACTCTTTCTCTTCCATTCTTCCACTCATTCATTTCAGCACAATGCTGCCTATCTTTTCCACTGCTCTTATAATTTTGTTCCTTCAATTTCATCCCAATCAACTAGTACTGGATTTTTAAAAAAAAAAAATGTTAGTTAACTAAATTTCATCCTGATTTGGGAAAGAAAAAACAAGATAGGGAGAGTCTTTATCATTTCTCCCTAAATTATTGAGACTGAATAATGCCAACAGCATACACCAAAATTATCTAGGAGACAATATTTCCTGCCCCCTATCTTTGTAACATGTCGTTATAATCCAATTTTCACAGCTGCCAAAAATGCTGGTTAACAGGCCACTCTCAAGAACAAAAATGAACATTTTTGTTGCCCATTACATACAATCTACTTCTCCTTTGGTTCCCTTTAATTTATTCTTGTTTCAAATTTTTGTTAGGACTTTCTAATAAGGTTTTTCTAAAAGACCTCAGGACTTCTAAGAAACTAAAAGTATTCTGATTCTAATGAAAGGTCACTTTTTTATTCTAATTGTTGATTAATTTCCTGACTTTCACCAAGACACATCTTTCAGGCATATTCACATCAGCACTGACCAAGGGAGTTTTTGGCAAAAAAATTGGAATAGTTTACTATTTCTATTGCCAGTGATTTGTCACATAATCGTGTCTGAGGCCATATTTGAACTGAGCTAGGCCAAGATATTTGGTGCAGAAGCAAATTTCTCTGCACAGTTCAATAGCCCCCGAGATTGTCACCTGGAGAAATTAGGACATAAAAATAGCTGACACTTACATAACATTTTAAAATTGATAAAACTCTTTCTTATCTCTACTGATCCTTACCAAATCAGTATTAGGAACTACTAAAGAACAAACTGCTTCTCCTACAGATGAGCAACTTCTCTATATAAAGAGTAATAAAGAATTATCAGGGGCTTTATTTTGGTCACATCACAATAATGTATAAAGCAGGAATTGTTATCATCTGCATTGAACAGACAAGGAAACCAAAATGCAGGAGGTTAAGTGACTTGTATATAATCATATTGTTAGTAAATATTTATTACCATTCCTTGATCCCTTAATCAGTAACCAAATCTTGTCATTTCTCTCTCTACAACATTTCTTGCATATTCCCTTTTCTCTCTACTCACATAATACAGCCTACTTCAGGCCTTATGACCTCTTCTCCGGACTATTGCAGTAACTTCCTATCTGGACCCTTTGCCTCAAGCATCTCCTCATACCAATTCGAGGTCCACACAGCTGTCCAAGTGATTTTTTTTTTAAAGCATAAATGTAACCACATCACTCTCCTTTTTAACTTCAGTGACTCCCTATGACCTCCAAGATCAAATATAAATTCATTTGTCATTTAAAGGTCTTCATGATTTTCCAGTCTAGTTGCTGTCCCTTAAATGGCTGGAATGTACTTATTTCTGCTTCTTAGAATCTCTGCTTTCCTTTGAGATTCAACTCAATTGCCATCTAATGAAAGAAATCGTCTACCCACATATCCCCCCATTCTGAAGCTGGGCAGGGAATTTTTAGAAATGCAATGTGGGATTTGACATTCAACCCTACTAAATTTCATTTTTTCCCCCTAAGGCAATTGGGGTTAAGTAACTTGCACAGGGTTACACATCTAAGAAGTGTTAAATGTCTGAGACCAGATTTGAACTCAGGTCCTCCTAGTTTGGGGCCAAATTTCATCTTTTTTAGATTCTTCATGTATCAATCTACATTATTCTCTTTAAGGATCCAGATTTTTTCTGATCCAATGTATTAGAACTGGATTAAAAATTCATTCATTTGCAAACTTGGTAAACATGTCACATATGCCATGATTTAAGAGGGTGGTAAAAATGGTGACGAGAATTAGAGCAATCACAAAAACCTAAGATACATCACTGGAGATCCTTCCACTATTAAAAAATGATCTTGATTCATTAACCATTCACTAACTCTTAATAAGCTGGCTTGCTCTCAACAGTAATCAGTAAACTCCTAATCATCAAATCTGAAGTTTTCTGATCTTTTTCAGTCTCTATTTTCTTTGACCCTTCTCTGCAACATGACGCTTTTGACTCCTCTTTTATCATTAATTTGTACTTTACCAACAAACATGCTCCTAAAATATTAAACAGCCCTTCATTTACCATAACATGCCTGCCATCCCCTCAAGCTATCATTCAATATCTCTGCTCTCTTTCATTGACAAAATCCTGGAGTCATCATCACCAAACTGCCTTGCCTTTCTCAGGGCCCATTCTTTACTTTCCAAACTATAGCATTTTGACTTCATTATTTTCTCACAGATTTTTCAGTGAGGGAAACTTTGGCAAGATAGCTTTCTTTCATTATTTTCAGTTTTACTCCCCTTGATCTTAATTTAGTGACATGTTTATTTGCTATCATCAGATTTATATAGAAATGCAACATCATCAGATTTACATATAAAGACTCAAATCAAGTAAATAAGGAAAGGAAATAAATAAAATGTAGATAGGCTATATAGAAACATAGTTGTTATATATTTTTATGGTAATAATACAAATTAATGACATTCAGGTGGCAATAAGATCATTTGTTACTCAGCAGCCTGATATTTTAAAATAGCCAACACAATTTAATATAAAAATGGCCCATTTTCAGCCATTCCAAATGATGAATTTCACCAGTATGCCTTCTAACCTCACAAACTATACTTGAAGACTCTAACAAGAAATTCACATCTGCCACCAACATTTAAAAATATAATTTGGTTCCCATAGTGAAAATAATAATCTGCAAGCCACAGTAATAAATCTAACTCCTGAAGGGGGGTTCGCACCTGGGAATAGATAGTCATTGTGTTTTGCATTCACAATCCTCAAGGAAGATCATAAAGGAGAAAGTAGTACAGAAAGGAAAACCAGATTTGGTGTTCCCAATGGGGTTTAGAGAAGGTTGGTTAGTTTTAAAAACACTTAGAGGAGCACAAAAGGAATACATATCAGTCCCTCGCTTTCTAAAAAGAAATTAATCTTCCATTAAAATTGGAAAACTGGCATATTCAGGCACTCAAAAGAAGTACCTGGGCAAATTTCTCTTAACTAGTAAAGATGCTATGAAAACTAATCAACTAAGAACCAGCCTAAGTTCACACACACACACACACACACACACACACACACACACACACACA
>JAJPUD010001364.1:75529-215330 GCA_023553655.1 Myrmecobius fasciatus
GTGGCAGAGCTGGGATCTGAACGTAGGTCTTCTCATTTCAAGTCCAACACCCTTTGCATTGAGAATATTCACCATCATTATAATCATCAAAGGGCATTTTTTTAAACAACTTTATTTAAGTAGCATGTTCCTAGGCATTATAAAGATCTTCAAGGGTTGCACATTTGGAGATGTTAAAATAGAAAAACTTTGAAAGAGTTTGCATTTTGATATCACTTGGATATTTTGTTACTTAGAATTCCAAACTGGGGGGGGCGGAGCCAAGATGGCGGAGTGAAAAGGTGACTTTCTGCCTCTCCTCCGATCTTCTCTCAAATCAACAATAAAATAAGCCTCTGAACTGATCTTCAAGTCAACAAACTCAGAAATATTTGGGCACGGCTCTCTGGAGAACTTCATATCAGGTTAGTCGGGCTCGGACAGAGAGATAAATAGACGACCCCTGTGTAGGCCGGAAGTGAGGGTGGGACTCAGAAATTCCAAACTCCAAACTCCAAATTCCAAACACCTGGAGTTTATCTGAGGCACTCGGGACACTCTGCCCTGATTGGGGGCAGGTGTTCTGGCAGACTTGCCTTGTTTAAGGAGTAATTCGGACTTAGTCCTAGCCCCCACCGGCCCAGCACCTTAAGTCAACTCGCCGAAGTGCCCCAGGGCAAAGCTTTTTCAGAATTCCAAACTAGGAAGGTCTCTCACATAGAAGGTTTTCTAAAAGCATGTTGATAGATAGCATGCTTAGGGTTTATGTATATGTTAGTTACTTAGAAGGGTAGCTAGGTGCTGTAGTGGATAGAGTGACAGATGTGGAGTTAGAAAGACTCATCTTCCTAAATTTAAATCAGGCCTCAGACATTTATTAGCTGTGTGACCCTAGACAAGTCACTTACCCCTATTTGTCTTAATTTCCTTATCTGTAAAATCAGCTGGAGACTCAAACCACTCTTGTATATGCCAAGAAAATACCAGATAGGATCTCAAAGAGCCAGACATGACTGAATCATCAGAATAACAATTACATCATTCCCATGCTCACAATTTTCAATAGCTCCCTATTACTTGTGTTAAAATATAAGTTTCTCAGTCTGCCACTTAAAAATCCACCAAAATGGGTTCCAACTTACTTTTGTAGCTGTTTCCTGCTCTTCACCTTCATACCCTCTCCAGCCAAACTTCTATTCACCATCCCTTAAACTCCAATTTAAAGTTTTTGTACAGTCAGTACTTAATATTGTGGATGGATTGAACTGAAAAGTGAGGTGGGGTAGGACTTATGTTGAAGAATCAATCTATCAATCTACAATTATTAATTAGCATCCACTATATGTCAGGTACTAAGTAAAGAAAGACAAAAAGGAAACAATTCTGCCCTCAAGGGCTTTTCTTTCCATTGGATATTAAAGACTATCATTGAACAACATGCCCCATATGGATTGTTTTCCTTTATTTTTGCCAAAAGTACAGGTCTGACTATACCACACATCCCTCTATACTCCATAAACTCTAGTGGCTCCCCATTACCTCTAGAATCAAATATAAAATCATTATAGAGGATTTTTTTTTCTTTTTTATATCTGGGGAAAGAGAAGCCAGTGTTCTAAGCTAGGGTATAAAATTAGAAAGATCACTAAAGTGTCTGCAATAAGGTTAAAAGGTGATTCATTAATTCACATCTTTCATCTAAACAAGACTAGGGACATGATCCCACAATGTCATTTATTAGAACACTCTACAATTTCACTTTCCCCCTCTTTGCTCAAATTATGCACAGCCAGATGGGTCCTAGTTGAAATTTCTGCCAGGCTATAATTTAGTGGTAGAATTTATATTGAGTAGGGAAAAATCTGTACAAATTGTAACTGACTACTCAATTTATCTGATGCAGATCAAGTATATACCATATGTTAAACCTTTTTTTTCTTTGTAATGTGCTTTTGCTAGTTTTAAATCACATAAGGGTGATGTGGACAAGATTTCCTCTTATAAATCCAGGCTTGGATGAAATATATTAAGGCAGCTAGTGATGGAGTGGCTTGAGCATTGGGACTAGAAGACTTGACTTCAAATCCACTTTAGTCAGTTACTAGCTGGGTGACCTTGGTTAAGCTATTTAACTTCTGTTGCCTCAATTGTAAAATGAAAAATGTCATGATTGTTGTGAGGATCAAATGAATTAATATCTGTAAAAATGCTTAGACTGAACAGTGTAGGTACTATGCAGAAGCTTATTCCCTCTTCCAACGCTCCCTATTTCTCCCCTTACTTTTGTACAAAATATAATGCAGTGGATACATCACCAGAAACATTGTCTTTTCTACTGCACTTAGCTACTCTTTGCTTTTTCTGTACTTCAATATGGAGAAGGTAAGTCACATCTCTAGGTCCTAGGTCCCTTCCTGTGAAGCTTATGGGTTGGTCATGATGATGTTTAGAGTGCCAGGTGCCACACTATCCAGTCCTGAGGCCATACCCAGGAGGACTCCACCCTTTAAGCCCTAGACCTTTCTGCCCCAATTGGTGAATATATCCCATGGCCAACTATATCAAGAAAGTCCAGACATGCTTCACTTTATTTCCCAGCTGTCCTCTTGCCAGCCTCCTCGATGCTCATCTCAGATTATTTTTGTCTCCTCTTTCTCTTCTCCACCTCCAATATCCTAGCACATGCTTGGATTTCAAGAACCATAATCAAATCACTAATACCACTAATGAACCTAAAAAGGGTGTTTCAATCTACTCCCCTATAATTTCATTGGCTACCACTCCTCTACAGTTGTTGTTTCCATAATGAAAATGTAACTTCGAGGGAAGAGACTATCATTGCTTTCCTATCTGGATCTCTATTGACACAACATAGTGCTTGACACAACATAGATGATTAATAAAAAGTTTTCCAATCATTTAAGCTCCAAAAAATTCTGTGCATTCATTGCCTTCTAAGACAGATAGGATCTCTTCCAGGACAAAATGTTTCTCATCTTGCCCTAGGATATAGCTCCACCAAATATGAAGACTGAACCATAATTTGTACTCCAAATCTGATAAGCACTACACTTAAAATTATCATTTCAAGAAGCTCCACAACTTTGCACGTGACTTTACCCAAACAAATTTTCAATGATATGGGGGCAGATATTATTATCATCTGACAGGTAGAAAAAAAGGAAATCCAAACATGTCTGGATATTCGCTCAAGCTTCTAGAGCAATTCAAGGATTCTCAGTTGTCCCTATGTTGTCTACTATGAGTAGAGGATTTCTGAGAAATTGAGCTCCTGCAGTTTCTAACTCACCCTGAGGCAAATATCCAATTGGTTAGGAACAGTCTTAACAATCAATCAAAAAGTATTTATTAAATACCTACTGTGTGCTTTGTATATACAAGTACAACAGTCCCTGACCTTGAAAAGCTTATGTTCTAATAAGGAGATAAAACACATGCAGCTCCAGGAATGTGAAGTTTGTTCTGGAAGATAGTCACAAGATTGTCAGTAAAGTCACTGGGCAGTAGATTATTTCTTTTCCAAAAGTAATATGGATTTCATTACTATTCACAGAACAAGAATTAGAAAGGTGAAGGGTGGAAAAAAGAGATACAAGTTCCACAGTGACAAGGGAGATGGAAAGATGCCCATGTTGGATAGGTCCTAGGATTTTGAATAGGAAATGAACCATGGTTTGGGTCATACTAGATAATTTTGGGGAGCAGTTAGGTGGTGCTTGGAGCCAGAAAGAGCTGAGTTCAAATGTGTCCTCAGACACTTACTAGCTATGTGACTCTGGGCAAGGCCATTTAACCCCAATTTGCCTCAGTTCCTCATTTGTAAATTAGGGACACATTGGAGAAGGAAATGCCAAACCACTCCAATATCTGTGCCAAATATCTTTGTCACATAGAGTCAGATAAAACTGAACAACAATAGCAAAGATGATTTTTCACTCACTGACTACCTTCTAAGGGAAAAACAGACTGGACCCAACTCTTGGCATACTCGGGGCCTAAATCAAAATCACACTAAGCAGGATGCTGCACTCAGCCTGATTATACTTTAGAATTGAGATTGGGGACACAGCTGTTATTTACTAGACAGAGAACCTGAAAAGGGTCTTTCTGGAAGCTGATGCTGACTGGCCACCAGAATGTTGATTCAGAAGTTGGTTTCTAAAGAATAAAAAAAGGAGGGGAGGAGAGGAGGCAGGAAATAAACTGACATTTCTACTAAAGGTGAAAAACTCAGAAGGGTGAGTAACTCTGTCTTGGTAGAATGAAAAGATACCAGCAGAGCAATCTGATCCCCATTGTTCTTTGTCCACTATAGCAGAAGCACTCACCATGCAAATTAATGGTGTCCAGTGAGTATAAATAGCATCAGAGAAAAGAAGGGAAAGGATAAGGCTTCATGTAATATTAATTTCTTTCTGAGAAATTGGGAAACTGAAAAAAAATCCTTTGGACATGGTCCAGCAAAGAATCTGACTATTGAAAAATATAGTGAATCAAAAAGATACTATTTCTTCAAGCTATTTAGAAATATCAAGCAACCTTTTACATAGAACTAAGGAGATACTGCTCCATTTATATTTAGAGAGAAATAAGTTTGGTTTTATACCGGCTATCAAGGGCTCTCTGGTTCTGCATTAGAAATGGAGAGTAACAGGAAGCAGGAAGCCTTTTATTAAACCCTAAGACTCTGAAGCTTCCTGCCATTGTAGTAGTACAGATTGAAAGGCGCAAGGAACCTTTAGAGATCATCCACTCCAACAGCTTCTTTTTACAAATGAGAAAATTTAGAACCAGTATGTAAGTAAAGTCAGGGTAGCAAGGCAGTACTATAGTGCACAGAGCATTAGGTCAGGAGTCAGGAAGACTTATCTGAGTTCAAATCCAGTCACAGACATTTCCTAGCTGTGTGACCCTGGGCAAGCAGGGTTTGTCGCAGTTTCCTCATTTGTCAAATGAGCTGGAGAAGGAAATGGAAAACCACTTCAGTGTCTTTGCCAAGAAAACCCCAAATGGGGTTACAGAGCATTGGATGAAGCTAAAAACTGAGTAATGAAAGGTAAAGTCATTGGTCCAGGGTAACAGAAGTAAATGGTAAATCAAAACCAACTATAGTTAACTCCATAGTCAACAATCTTGTACTAGATATAAAGAAAAACATTAACTTTAAAAATATAACTTTGATCACATCTGTAAAGTAACTTGAAGGTGTTCTTCAGAAGAATAGAATAATTGGCAGTGTAATTTAGTTTGTTAATAAATACTGATTAAGCTGAGTTATGTGGCTGGCCGTTTGATGGTTTTGCTAGGGAGCTGAGATTTAATTAGTGTAGGGAACTCCAAAACCTGGACATTTCTTGTGCCAAAGCAAATTATCAAGGACTATGGGATTTCTAATATCAGATGAGTACCTGAGGCACTGAGAGGTTGAGTGATTTGAGAAGAGTGAGCCACGAGTAATGTCAGACTGGGAACTTTTATCTACTATATTTTACAGCCTCTGCTAACTGTTAGGAAAATATAAAGGAAGTATACAGAGACATACACACACTCCTATAGAGACACACAATTCTCAATTTATAAGTAGGTTCTTATTCCAACAGTTTACTTGTAAACTCTCTATTTGGAAACATTGTTTCACTACAATATTGCCCTAAATGAAAGTTAAGATTCTAGGCTATTTCACAAAAGCTTTTTTTTTTTTTTTTTTTTTCCCTGAGGCAGGGGTTAAGTGACTTGCCCAGGGTCACACAGCTAGGAAGTGTCTGAGACCAGATTTGAACTCAGGTCCTCCTGACTTCAGGGCTGGTGCTCTAACCACTGCGCCACCTAGCTGCCCCCGCAAAAGCTTTTTAAACCAATAACACAATGGTATTAGTCTCAGTTTGGGGTTGGGGTAAGGAGGATGATGGTCAAGAATCATATAGTATAGTAAGGAAAAAGAGGAAGAAGAAAGCTTTCTTATCCATTTCAAGGCAAAAATCATATGCTCCCTCTATATACCATAAGCCAGAACTTCTTAAATTTTTCCCACTGGCAATCTCTTTTCACCCAAAAAAATTTTACATGACCCTGAGCCTATTGTTATATAAAGTATACATATAAATCAAACATTTACTGTCAATAAATCATAATTTTGTGACTTCCCACATTCAATTACACAACCTCATATGGGGTCACAAACCACAATTTAAGCTTTGCTATAGGCAAACTGTTGAAATTGATAGAATTTGTCTCTAACATCCTCCTACTTTCTTTCTGAGCTCTCTGATTTCCTCTTTTTTTTTTAAATTAAAACTTTTTATTTGCAAAACATATGTGTGGGTAATTCTTCAACATTAACCCTTACAAAGCATTCTGTTACAAGTTTTTCCCCCCTACTCCCCACCCCTCCCCTAGATGGCAGGATATCAACTACATGTTAATTCTGTTAAAGTACTTGATAAATCTGATTCCCTCTTAGTGCTAATCATCTAGTCTGAATACTCATTTTACAAACAACAGTCACTGAGTGAATCAGGAGCCAGGCTGACACCAGAACTCAGATATTCCAATTTCATAGCCTATAGCTCAAATTATCCTATGCTTCTCCCACTTAGAGAGTTGACCTCCAATTCTTATATTAATTCTTTAGAATTCAGTTTATTTACAAAATTATGCATACTATATTGTGATTCCCTGAAATCCCCAATATTTATTGGAAATGTTTGAATTTATACTTCCATAAATAAAATCATTCTGTGATCATGACTAGAGGGGATCTTAGATTCTCCAACACTGTCAATGGAGCATAAATTCCAGTTGGTCATTTACCAAGTTGAGAAGGCTCTGAGTATAGTAGTGGAAACTGAAGGTTTCTGCCCTCCAAGAACCATTCTAGCTAAGTACAGAATGGCCCATTATCAATTATGGCAATCAGTTATCTGGCCATGGAAACCCATAAAATATATAAAAATAGAAAATGATCTTTAGTGCTATTTTGTGTCACTGCTATTCCTGCAATGATGGGACAGAGCAGAAAACTAGGGAGCAGAAAGTCTTAAGAATCACAAGGCCTTTTAAAATGTTTATAAATATAAATTTTCCTGCTGGCATTCTAAATATCCAGTTATGAAGGGTTAAAACATAGTAGAAATTAAATTATGTTAATCTTATGCTTCTTCCTCTAACTGAAATCACGAGGTACCTCAATAGAAGGGTGGCTCTGAGGTACTCCTTAAAAAGGTAAGTGAAAGAATTCACAGAGATGATTTTATCATGTGGTCAAAGGCAACAAGAAATGCCATTTCCTGGGATACTTGGCCTCATATTGCAGTATTAATGATACACATTTACAGAACAAAACAAAAAACCCACAGTATAATTGTAGCTTATGTGTCAACATCTGTTGCAGAGCATGAGAAGACAAATTCTTCAAAGCACTTGAAAAGATCCTCCAAATTAAATGGACACTTTCATAGTCACTATAATGTGGTAATGAGAGAATTGCAAAAAAAAAAAAGTTTTAAAAAAATGTGGTTCAGGAGTAAGGAATTGGAAATATCAAAAGCTAGTTTACTATCCAGAAGTCTCAGATCATACTGCATGATTACTTTCTTTGAGAAGAGTATTGGGAGCAGATGGGCATGGAAAGCACCTACCAAAAACAAAAAACAAGAACAAGAACAACAAAAAAACAAAACCCATAATACAAACTAAAATTGATTAAGTTTTAACCATAGGAAATTAGTGATTAGTGACATAGAAGTTGTTTCCAAACCACTTCTCTGAGCCTGATCATAGACTTGTTAGAGAAAAGATCTGGATCAATACTAAATTAGAAGAAAAAAATTTTTTTGATTTTTAGTTTGATTTTTTTCAATCAACAAACATTTTTTTTCTCCCTCTCAACTTCCTGCTGGAAAAAGAAAAAGAAAACTTCTGTAATATGCATGTGAAACAAGCAAAACAAATTCAAACACTGGTCATGTCCCAAAATGCATTTCTTATCCCCTATCTTGAGTCCCTCTCCTCTATGTCAATAGGTGGGTTATCAGAAAGAATAAAACTCAAAATTAGATGCGTCATACAATTAAAACAATTGTAACAAACCTATTTAAATCAGCTGTTTATGCGGAAGGACAAAAAGTGGATAAAAGAACAGATAGCACAAACAACTATTTATTAAAGAAAATTGGCCAATGTAAGGATATTTGAAAGAATGATTCCTGACCTCCCTTTTTGCCAGGACCCCACCCAGACAGTCATAGAGACTATATTTGTTTCTGCACAAACGCAACTTATTCTGAGTCTTATGAACAGGAGTGCTTCTAAGAGGAGTTAGGATCTACCTTCCTGGAATAGCCAGATACCCTGGAGAAGAGGTAACAAGAGAGCCTTGAAAACAATGGATTGCAATAAAGACTACAATTACAATGCAAATGAGGTGGGGAGGAAATTATTTTATTTTATTTTATTAAAGCTTTTTATTTACAAAACATATATATGGGTAATTTTTCAACAGTGACCCTTGCAAAACCTTTTGTTCCAAATTTTCCCCTCCTTCCCCTCACTCCCTCCCCTAGATGGCAGGTAGTCCAATACATGTTAAATATGTTAAATCCAATATATGTATACATATTTATATAGTTATCTTGCTGCACAAGAAAAATTGGATCAAGAAGGGAAAAAAAAAGTTGAGAAAGAAAACAAAATGCAAGCAAACAACAACAGAAAGAATGAAAATGCTATGTTGTGGTCCACACTTAGTTCCCACAGTTCTTTCTCTGGGTGTAGATGGCTCTCTTCATCACTGAAAAACTGGAATTGGTTTGAATCATCTCATTGTTGAAGAGAACCATGTCCATCAGAATTGATCTTGTTGTTGCTGTGTATAATGATCTTCTGGTTCTGCTCACTTCACTTAGCATCAGTTCATGTAAGTCTCTCCAGGCCTCTCTGAAATCATTCTTCTAATTATTTCTCACAGAACAATAATATTCCATAACATTCATATACCATAATTTATTCAGCCACTCTACAATTGATGGTCATCCATTCAGTTTCCAGTTTCTTGCCACTATAAAAAGGGCTGCCACAAACATTTTTGCACATGTGGGTCTCTTTTCCCTCCTTTAAGATCTCTTTGGGATATAAGCCCAGTAGAAACACTGCTGGGTCAAAGGGTATGCACAGTGTGATAACTTTTTGAGCACAGTTCCAAATTGCTCTCCAGAATGGCTGGATCTGTTCACAGTCCCACCAACAATGTATCAGTGTCCCAGTTTTCTCCAACTCTTCCAACATTCATCATTATCTTTTCCTGTCATTTTAGCTAATCTGAGAGGTATGTAGTGGTACCTCAAGAGTTGTCTTAATTTGCATTTCCCTAATCAATAGTGATTTGGAGCACTTTTTTATATGACTAGAAATAGTTTAAATTTCTTCACCTGAAAATTATCTTTTCATATACTTTGACCATTTATCAATTGGATAATGGCTTGAATTCTTATAAATTTGAGTCAATTCTCTATATATTTTAGAAATGAGGCTTTTATCAAAACCTTTGAATGTAAAAATGTTTTCCCAGTTTACTGTTTCCCTTCTAATCTTGTCTGCATTAGTTTTGTTTGTATAAAACCTTTTAAATTTAATATAACCAAAATTATCTATTTTATGATCAATAATGAACTCCAGTTCTTCTTTGGTCACAAGGAATTAATTTTTTTTATGACATCAAATATTTTGCAATTATACTAATCAAGCTTAATTCCAAAGAAGAAGAAAATGTACCTCTCTCCTCTCCCCCCAAAAAAGAGAGGACTGTTGGTATGGAACACCACATTTATTGACAGTCTCAATTGATGTATTGATTAGTTTTGTTGAACTGCTCCCCCCACTTAAAAAAATGTTACAAGAAATAGGTACTTGAAGAGAATGGGATATATTTGGAAATGAAGATGATGTGAAAACAAAAGGCCTTTTTTTAATGGGAGAAAGGAGGACATGAAGACACATGGCAGCAACGAGAGGATGGTATTTTCCATTCCCAATCATCACCAGGTATGTGAGCTTCTCACTCCACTAGTTTATAGTGGCACACCAATATGAATCAGATCCTGGCTCAAGAAGCAGAGGCAGGTAGCCAGGACAGACTGCAACAGAAGAGAGGTTTGGAGATAGTGAAGAACGAAGTAATTTGAGCACTTAAAGACAGTACGCATCAAGCAATGAAAAATTTAGGGGAGCAATGAGTTTTGTTTTTCAAGTCGGAAGTAATAGAAGTCAAAGAAATGTCAGGTAGGACTGTATTTGTAACATATACCATCAAATATAGTATCCCTAAAAAAGAAAGCGTTTTATGACTATGTGAACAATTGAGATCAAAAGAGACCAAGTAGCTGTTGGAGACTGAGCAGTCTCTTTTTTCCTTTGCTGTGTAGAGTGTTTGCCTTCTTTGTCCTTTTCCTGTGGTGTTGAGCTAAGTGTAGTAATAAACTCAGTCATCACACCCATTCCCAACTTCATTACACCTGATACAGTTACAGGGAGTAGATCTTTGCTGGACAAGTGTTGGGAAGAGACGATGCTGCAAATCCTGACTGGCTAAAATGGGGAGACCAATGAGGAAGAGGCTTGTATCTTAGATGATTGTTTGAGCTAAGCTATCAAAGGTTTTGCATACTCTTTTGGAACCTTCTTTTGGGGAATTTTTTGTAGGGACTTTTTCTCTTTTAGAGTTTCAGCAAAGAAGGACTTCTTTCCCCTTTCTTCCATCTAGAGCAATAATGGCAGATACAAGTATATTGCATCAGGAGCAATACAATTCCTGTCTTTGCATTCTTGATCCCAAATCATCCATTCTGAGAAAAATGCATTTCCAGCCTTAGTGATAAGATTCAGGAATTCTTGAGATGGAGAGACACTATCCCTGTTCTTTGTAATTAACATGTTGCTCCTCATCCCCAGGATGAGCCCATGGCAAGCATCTGTAGCCTAATCTGCAAAGGATATTAGGATGATGCTTTGAGTTGATAATACCATTTTAGGTTATCTGAATCTGATGGTTATAGATATTACATTCTTTCACTAGTCAGATTGCTTTACTTTCCCTACCTTTGAGTAGTCAAGGTGATTCATGAAGATGCAGGATCTAAGTGCTGGCTTTAGAATCACAGGACCTGAGTTCAATTCCTGACTGCTATTAACTATGCATGTGATCTTGGACTTCTCTAGGTTTTCATTTCTTCACCTGTAATATGCAAGATGGTGGTGCCATGAAAAATAGGAAAGATAGGAAAAGAAGAGAATTAAAGGAGAACTTTTCCCCCTTCTACTTATTTCCAAGTGTACAAAGTTTGTGAAGTTTTCCCATCAAATTTTTCTTCATTTCTTTAACTAGAAAAAGATATTGGAAAAAATTTCCTTCCTAATCACAAATCAAAATAAAACAGAACCAAAAAACTGCATTTGTATTATGTACCATTAAATATGGTTTCCCTAAAATAGAAGACGTTTTTGACTATGTGAACTCCAGGGATTCTATAAACAAACATGGAGCTGAATGAAGCAATTTACCAGAAATAGAAGTTGCCAAAGTATTATTCTTGTGAAAAGCACACCATGTTAATGTTGAGTTATGTCTGAAGATGGTTTTGTATCCAGAAGCACATAGCCTCATTGCTTTTATAATAAACTGGTGATGTAATGGAGCATTCTTTTGGTGGGACATGCTTTTTCTTCTTGATTCTTATTATCATTTTAGTCTCACACCTGATTTTTTTTTAATTCCTCTCGTGATTTTATTCAGCAATTGGTGTCTTTCATGCTACCATGAGGGTTATATATTTGTGAATTTTCATTCTTATGTCCTTTAACTGTCTTGTAATGTAGCCAGGCCAACTGGTTACTCCACTGGACAGTGAGTCAGTCACTCAAGAACTCTGTGTTCTCAACCCAACTCTGCCAGTGAGTTGCTCTGCAGGTTTCATAAATCTCTTTCTCGGTCTCAGAACCAAACCTCAGTAAAATCAGGACATGACTGTTTTATCCACCTCCCTGTGGGGTTTGTGGGATTTAATTAACATCTTCAAGGTTCTCTTAAAAACACGGATCAACAATTCAATAAATAGTTCAAGCAATAATTCTTCAATTATTGATTGTTCACGTCACTCCTTTTGCCATCCTTCTCAAAAATGGTTTATGATCTTTCCTTTGCCAATACTCTGTACAGTATGTGCAGGGTATGGTGTCCTAGGCCAGTGTCATTCAGCATGAATTCTTTCATTCTTGGAGGAAACAACAACAACGTAGAATCCATTAGTAATGCTTTCCAAGTCTCCAGCCAGTTTTCTCCAGGGCATAAATTGCTCCATGGGATAGGGAAAAGTGAGGAAGATATTTCAGAGAATGCCATTAACTCTAGCAGAGCAGAAGAGAAGCAGTTAGTACATTCTAGCAAGGATTCACTGATATACTTATCCTTTTCCTTCCTCCACTAAAAGCTTCCTCTGATGCCCCACAGGCATGGAGATGATGAGATTCTTTTAGATTATGCCACTAGAGTTCAAATTTACACAAGACATACCAAGTTGGAGAGGCTTTGGATGGGAAATGGGAAGGCTACTATTTGAGGATCAACTTGCTAAATTGAGAAAGCAGGATGATTAAATTTTCAGCTAAAGCAACTCTGGAAAAGCATCTAGAGTGATTGTGATTTGTATCACTGGAGAGATAACCTGACCAACAAAAGCATAGATCCCTCAAGTTTTGAATAATAATAATGATTAGCTAATAATTCAGGTTCCTGATGCTTTTTATGAAAATACATTTTTGATAATGGGCCTATCAATGTATCAAGGACATAATAATAATAACAATAGCTAACATTTACATACCACCTATTATATGCCAGGCACTGGTTAAGCACTTTCCAATTGTTTCATTTGATCCACACAACCACTCAGGGAGGTAGGTGTTATTATTATGACTCCATTTTACAGATAGGTAAACTGAATCAAATAGAAGTTCAGTGACTTGCTCAGTATCTAAGACCAGATTTGAATTCAAGTCAGATTTTGAATTCAAGTTCATTCTTGGTACTGTATCTACTAAGCTACCTATTTATGCCATACAGCTAGTGGTAAAGATGCCATGACATAATAAATAAAAGAGCTGACTTTGGAGTCAGGAAGGCTTGAGTTCATGTCTTGTCTATGACACACTGACTGAATAATCCTGGGTTAGTAATGTAAACCCTCAGTGTTCCAAGAACCCTTTATCTTTCTAAGATGTTATTATTCTGTAACTTGCTGAGAAGATATAGGTAGGGAGTTGCCTCAACTGATAGCTCCATACACTAGTGAAATCACAGACCTACTCCTTATCACCATAGAATAAACACCAGGGAGGCTCTTAGGCTACTCAGACAAAAAGGAAATAGCCTCTGCCCTCAAGGATCTTTTATCCAATTTGGGAAACCAACATTTATATAAATAAGTAGATACAAGGAATATGCAAGATAATTGCAAATTGAATTGGGGGAGTAGTGGAGAGGGTAGTAACTAGTAACTGAGATGATCAGGAAAAAAAAAAAAAAACTAAAAAAGAAAAGACCTCACTAGGGGCTGATATTTGAACCAATTTTGAAAAGGAGAGATTATAAGAGGTACAAGTGAGGAAGGAGTGCATTCCAAGAGTGAGGTACAGCCTATGCAAAAACACACAGAGAGGAAATTCAGTATGCTATATGAGAAACAGCAAAGAGACCAGTTTGGTCACACTAGAGGGTTCATGGAAGGGTACAATGTGTAATATAACTGGAAAAATAGGTTGGAACCAGATGATGAAAGACTATAGGACTTGTATGTTATCCTAAAAGCAATAGCAAATCACTGGAGCTTATCGGGGGAGGGGGGTGACATAACCAAATGCATTCTTTAGGAATATCTTTGTGGCAACCATGTGGAGCATGAATTGGAGAAGGGATAGACTAGAGGCAAAGAGAATGATTTTCATTGCAATTGTCTAGACAAGAGGAGAAAAAGGCTTGAATACAACTGTAGAGAAGACACCAAGGAAGTAGAATGGAAAAGACTTTTCAACTGATTGAATATGAGATGTGAAAGAAAGTGAAGAAGTGAGGATGATTCTGAAAGTGCAAACTTACATGACTAGAAGGATAGTAGTATCCCTGATAGGTAGAGGAAAATTAGGAAGAGCCAGGTTGGGACAGAAAGAGAATGAGTCTATCATTCCTGCATCTGCTCCCAAATGGATAGATTTCATCTTATTTAGTGACTGTATTACTAGAAAGTTATGAATAAATTCAAGTTTTAAAAATAAATCACTGGATTTAAGCGTTCATAGAGCACCAGGCCAGAGTCAGGAAGATTCACTTTCCTGAGATCAAATCCAGCTGTGTAACCTTCAGCTAGTCACTTAACTCTGTTTGCCTCAGTTTGCTCATCTGTAAAATGAACTGGGAAGGAAATGGCAAACCACTCCAGAATCTTTGCCAAGAAAACCCAAAAGGGTCTCACAGAGAGTCAGATCGGACTGATCAACCACAGTAAAACATCAGCATTATCAGTTTTGACTCCATCCTTTCATAGATGAGAAAACAGAAAAAGAAAAGTTAGAAAATGTGCTAGTTGGTTAACTTCTAATTAGTAGTAGCAGAACCCGGCCTGAAACCAGGTCTTCTGATTTGTGGCAAGAATGATCCTCTCCACCTGCTATATTTCTTTTTTTTTAAATGAAGTCAAAGGAATTCACAAGCGAAAGAAGCTTTTCTTAACCTAAAGTCCGTAGAGAGATCTTGGAGGCTCTGTGAACATTTTTAAAAAATATTTTTAAATATTTCAATTTCAATAAAAGTGGTTTCTTTTGCAATAGATATTTTTTGCACTTAAAAATATGATTTGAGAAAGGCACCCACAGCTCCATCAGTCTGCCAAAAGTGTCCATGACATCATAAAAGTTAACCAGCCCTGATTGAAAGGGAATCTGTGATGAACCATTACTAAATTCAAAGACTTAGAGAACTAAAAATTTAATTTGTCTGTTTTGTAAGTCAGGCTTTTCAGTGTATCTTAAGTAGATACCACCTACATGCATGATCTAACAATGTGAATAAGTATGCTTTTCCAATGATATCATGCTAAACAAAACTTTCCATTGACATCTGGCTCCTCTTATTCATTACAGGAGAAAACCGTGTATCTTTCAGCTCCCTTTTCTCCCCAAGAAGCACTAAACTATATGCTCACTTTCTTAAAAGATTTTTTTTGTTTCGTTTAAAATATTTTTTAACTTTCCTTTTAAATTTTTTTTAATTTATAGAATAAAACAAACATTTCCATAATATAGTACAATAAAATAGATGATTGTACATGAAATTGCAAATCTACTATGCACAAATTGCTATTGCTTTCAAATATGCAACAAAATTATCGAATACATTTCTTTTCCCCCCTTTTAAAATTTTTTTAACAGATTTAATATTTTTAAGATTAAGATTTTTTTTTTAAAAGATTTATAAGTGAATTGACTTCTGTGCCTGACTTTGAAGCATTCTAAATAAAATGAACCCTGCTCTTGAGGAATGTCCTGCTCCTCCATCCAGGCCACCCTGACAGTAAGCTGGTACAAAATGAATTGATCAATTTAAGACAACTCCAATCTCATCCTGGATTAATATTGAATGATGGTGGCAGAAGTTTAATGCTTCTAGAATCCCTGCCAAGACTAAGTTACCAAAAAAAAAATAGTAATAACCCAAATTCCATAAACTATCCCCAAGAAGATGGTGCCATCACAATCTGGTGCACTGTGTACTTCGGTACCATTCTATGATGCCAATAAATCTAGACAGGTTCGGAGAGTGTTTATTTTTTAAATAACAGGCAAACCATTCTCCTTTTTTGTCATTTTTCCAAGGACAAAGAATATGCACTATTCAGCAGCCTACACTTTTCTAAGTCTGAGGAACAGTTTCTGCTTCTTATGAAAGACATTCTACCAAAACAGAACCTGAAGTGCTAGGGATATTCAAACAATCTGGGCTGGTGGGGAGATTGGTAGAGGGGGATTTTCACTATTTCGTTTTCAGGAAAGAGGAGAGAAAAGGAAGTATACACATTCAAGCTGAACTCTCAGAACATGTTTTCATCAGCCAGCCCTCAATGAGAAATTAGGATAACTTGCTGTAGCATATTCTTTCAACTGTAAGTTGTATCAGATGTGATAAAATATTACATACCCATTTTATCCAAGAATGCATGGTACATAATGATGGTCTGTCTTTATTAAAGTGCTTTCCCCCCCCCCAAAAAAAATACAAAAACAGGCAGCATGTAAGAGAAAGAGAAATATGGTATGGACATGGAGCCAATTAAGGGATTCTGGCCTACTAGGCTTCTGGGATAGTTATAGGACACAAAAAAAAATGAGGGCCCAGCCAGAAGGATTCTGTGATTTGGATATGGGGGAGGACACCATTCATTGTCCTTATTTCCACCAATCTCACTACCTGGCTGAGATTTACAAATGGCAAGAAGTCAGCAGACATTTTCATTGGTTGTCATACCAGGCTGGCTGGTTTCATAGAAAGTTCAGCCAGCTGCTGACTGGAGATGGCGGATTGTTGAAGGGAGATAAATGAGCAGTTTAGTAAATAGAGCAAAGAGCCCAAGTGTCAGGGAAACCTTAATTCAAATCTTTTCTCAGATGCTTACTGCGTGTCTCTGGGCAAGTCATTTAACCTCTATTTGTCTGTTTGCTTCTCTGTAGAATGGGGATAACAATCTCACCTCCTCCCAGAATTATTGTGAGAATAAAATGAGATGCTATTTGTAAAATACTTAGCACATGCCTGGCACTATCTAAATGTCAACCTTGTCCTCACCATCACTCTTGTCCTCTCAGTGGATACAGAAGAAAGATCACTGGATCAGGAGTCAGAAGACCTCCCTCTACCAACAAACACTTATGAATTCTTACTGTATGCCAGGAACTGTATGTGCTAAGTGCCCAGGATACAAAGAAAGACAAAATCAGTCTCTGTCCTCGAGAGACTCACATTTCAGTAAGGGGAGAATAAGCAAATAATTAGGCCCATGCCTATTATTTCCAGAGCAGATGAAGGCAATCTGAAAGGGGAAGGTACAAGCAGCTGATGGAATCCAGAGATCTCAATATAGGTGGGGTCTGAGCAGGGTCTTGAAGGGAGCCAGGAAGCACAGGTGATGAGGGAGAGCTCTCTCGGCAGGGAGAGCCAGTGGAAAGTCCCAGAAGTAAAAGGTGCAATGTCCCATTCAAATAGGTCTGGGAAGGGACCATTGCTAGGAGGGAAGCAGAATATTAGGAGACAAGGATGGGAAGAAAGGACCAGGTCATGTAAGGAATTTTAAATGCCAAACAAAGGACTTGACATTTGACCCTCAAGGCAGTGAGGGTCCCTGAAGTTCACCACCAAGCAGGGAGAAGACCATGACTAAAGATCTACTTTGGAAAATGACCTTAACAGAAAATCAAACACTGTTGTTGTGGTTGTCAGTTAGTCGTTTTTCAGTCACATCTGACTCTTCATGACTCTATGCAGAATTTTCTTGATAAAGATATGGGAGCAATTTTCCATTTCCTTATTTGGATCATTTTAGAGATGAGTCAAATTAAGAAAACAGAGTAAAGTATGCCCATCAACAAGGGAATAAGAAAGCAAATTTTGGTAAATAAATGTAACAAAATTATCACTGAGTTATAAGAAGGAATGAATATGAAGAATTTGGAGGAGCATGGGAAGACTTGGATGAAATGATGTATGTGAAATCAGCAGAACCAAGAACACATCTACATAAAGCTTATAACAACATTAAGGAAAGAATGAAAAAACTCAAACTGAATCTTATGTAATTAGAATGACCAAATATGGCTCCAAAGAAGTGATGAGAAAATGCAGTACTCTTTTTTAAAGATGAGGCACAAGAGCATATGGTATCAGAATCAATTGATACATTGATTAGGTTTTTTTTAATTTTTTTTCCTTTCTCTTTTATTCTTTCTTATGTTGGAGGGCTCAATGGGTAAGAATAAACAGGGCTACCTGTTATCCTCCAACAAAGAAAATGAGACTGGGAGATAATAAGGGAATTGTTCTCAGTTATATTATTTATGATGAAGTTAATGATTCAGTCATAGTAACAACTTGAAGGAGCATTTAAAGCTGGGACTCCTGACTCCATGTAGAGTTTGTTCTAATCACTAGGTCACCTGGCTTTTCAACCAAAAGACATGAATCAAAAGTCAGCTCCTTTTATACAGATTGCTATAATTAGTATTATTTCCTGGATAGGAGTAACACTGACTTGATTCTTCTTCTGCTCTCATTGATTTAAGCATTGATGGACACCTATAGGAAAGAAGTTATTTTAAAAAATGATGACCCATTTGGAAGAATTCTTCATTTTGACCTGCATCTTTCTGGGCTTACCACTACAATCCCATCAAGACTGACTTCTATCATTCTACAAGAAACTGATTTTTTTCCTCTTGGTTTAGATTCCTGATCAAGATTTTGACTCAAAGATAGAAGAAACTATGTAAACTAGGTACTCATTCATAATTTTGCTTTTCTTTTGAAAGAAAAAGTGAAAGTTCATGGTGATATAAGAGTAGAAAGTTGTAAGGAATAATATTTTTATTTTCTGAAGCATGGAAGAATATGATTGTGTTACTATACAAGGAAAACCCAAAGCAGCCTACTGTCCACATCCCAAAAGAGAGTATGTCCAAGAAACCTATGTCAGAGACCCACATAGAATAAATTCAAAGTATAGTTAAGGTTTTAGACCATTTCTTGGATAAAAAGCATACTGCATCCACAGAACAGTCTAAGAAAATTGAAATTCCTATGATAAAAGATTCATAGAGTCAGATATAAACTCAACACAATTTCCTATTCCAGGCAGAAATCACCTTTACAACATTCTTGCAAGATGATTCCCAGCCTCTGTTTGAACTCTTCCAGTTATTAGAAACTCACTAGTTTAAAAAGTTGCACATCTCATTTAAAAAAAAGAAATTCTAATTGTATATATTGAGAAATAAAGGTGATGTTAAATACAGACACAAGTACTATGTAAATATAAATTAATTTAAAACAAAAAAGGTTTTAATTGTTAGGAAATTCAGTATCATGCCACTCTACCTCTTAACCCCATTCAATAAATTACAGTGGCTCCCTACTACCTCCAAAATCAATCATAAAATCCTGTTTGGGCTTTTAAAATTCTTCCTTCCTATTTTTTCAGACTTATTACATCCTACTCCTCTCTTCATTAACACTGACCACCTTGTTCCTCAGACAAGACTCTATCTCTTGACTGCTATATTTTCACTAAATGTCCTGTATGCTTGAAATTCTCTTCCTTTTTAGCTTTGCCACTTTACTTCCTTACCTTCCTTCATGTCCCAACTAAAAACCCAAACTTCTGGAAGAAACTTTCTTCTGCTCCTCTTTAATGTTAGTAATTTCTCTGAGATTATATCCAAATTATTTTGTAAATATCTTAAATAATACTAGTTGTTTACATGTTATCTCCCAGAAACATTGTGAATTCCTTAAGGAACAACACATAATTTAAAAAATGAGCTGATTTTGACTTTCTTTTTATCCCAAGCACTTAGTCCAGTACCTGACACATTTGTAGTTATTCTTGTTGAATCACTTTTCAGTCGTATTCAACTCTGTGATTCATTTGGGGCTTTCTTGATAAAGATACTAGAGTGATTTACCATCTGCCTTCTCTAGTTCATTTTACAGATGAGAAAACTGAAGCAAACAAGGTTAAGTGACTTGTGCAGGATCATATAGCTAATAAGCCTCTGAGGCCAGAGGCAATTTTTCCTGATTCCAGGTCTGTCACTCTATCGATTAAACCATCTAGCTACCTACCAGGCACACACTAGGTACTTAATAAATGTTTGTCAACTTGACATTTATTAAGTACCTACTATGTCAGATAGCAATGGAGATACAAATTTACTATCCTATTCTCCCAATCTACTGGCAATCTAGTCAGTGGGATATGCCTTCATATATGGAGAGAAAGAGAATGTTCTATGTTCATTAGAACTGGAAGAAATTCAACATGTGAAGAAAGGGAAGAAGGATGCTCCAAGCATAGGGCGCAATGTAAGCAATGACAGATAATTGGGAAGCAATAGAGCAAAATGAAGAAAAGGAAAAATAGTCCATTTGGCAGGAAAAAAAAGTATCTGAAGGAGAATAACAATACATAATTCTGGAAAGTTAAAATGACAGTAGGCAAAGGAAGCTCAATTTTGTTCAGAAAATGATAAGAAGCCGTTGGAGATTTCTGAGCAGAAGTCTCACCTTCATCAATCCATTCTCAGTTCTCTGGATCTTAGAACCATCCTTATAAGATTATCCCCAATATATTCTGTCTTTAGTGTTTGTACATATTTCTTTGCATATTATCTCTTCCATTAGACTGTGAATTTCCTGAGTGGGTTGTTTTCATCTTTCTTAGTATCCCTGGCATCCAGCAAAGTAAATTTTTTCTATTCAGTCATTTTAGTCATGTCTGACACTTTGTGACCCCCCCCCCCCCATGGATGTTTGTCCATGGAGTCTTTTGGGGAAAGATACTGGAGTGATTTGCCATTTCTTTCTCCAACCTAGTTGGCATGTCATGGTCCTCTTGAAGTTAGGAAAAACAAGATAGCAGGTACTTAACAAATGCTTGTTGACTGACTGAGAAGAGCAGAAGAGACCTGATTTATATATAAGGAGGATTAATCTGGTAGCTAAATGAAGGATGTCTTAGAATGTGGAGATAGTGGAAACAGAAAGCTACAGAATCCTTTTTTATATTAAAATGTAATATATCTCCCTTTGACTTCCATTAGGACTGAGATAATTAGGGATGCGGAGCTATGATTAGTAGCATTCTAAAGCGTTATAAAACTCCAGATAGCCTCTCTCCAATGTTGGGGCCTATCTTTCTGGTTTCAGACTCGGTGTCTCCTAGCTTCTTATCAGAATTTATGATCCTTCTTCCATACCCCCAACCTGTCAGAACTGAATTTATGGTCCTTTCCTGGAACTTCTATTCCTCCAGTGCTCTACCTCTCCTTTTGCCTTTGTTTCTCTGAGCACCAGAGCCCTATAAGAGCCACTGGAACCCCTCACTTGTGGGCTGAATGCTTTGAGACGAGAGTCCCATTCAGTCCCATGGTTATGGATTCCAAACTCTCCACTACTGTCAATAAACTATTAAAAATCTCTAATCTCTATCCTGCCTCAAATTCTCCAGCATCACAGAACTAAGTCTGAGGATGTTTTGGATTTTGTCATTGTTGTTTGTTTTTAACTTTTAGGTTACCTATGTTCAAATTGCCCAAGGCATGAATAGCTCCAAGAGAGGAGGGGCCTACTCAAGACCAACACAAGGAAGCTGTGCTCTGCTGAACTGTTTCCTTGCAAAATATGTCACCTCTCATGACTGAACAAATATTCTTTTTTAATCGTTAAATGGAAAGAGAAAGATACAGAGACAGAGAGACAGAGACACACAGAGACAGAGACACACAGAGAGAGAGACCGAAACAGAGAGAGAGAGAGAGAGAGAGAAAGAGAGAGAGAGACCAAAACAGAGAGAGAGAGAGAGAGAGAGAGAGAGAGAGAGAGAGAGAGAGAGAGAGAGAGAAAGGAGGGAGAAAAGAAGGGAGGGAAGGAGATAAGAAGGAAGGGAAGGATAGAGGGAGGGAGTGGATGAGATGGATTAGATGAAGAATTTCTCAGTATTAAGACTGGTCTGGGTCACATGACCCCTGTACCTAGAACAGGAAGGTGAGGTTATGGGGCTCCAGTTTCAGGAAGTCACATGATCCAGGGAGACAATTTCTAAAGGTCAAGCCCTCAAGTCACACCCATGGGAAGTGACATGACCCACAGGTAGCAGATAGCATTGGTGACCATTGGTTAAGGAGGGTTGCTTCCTTTTGGTCTATCCAATGAAGGGGCTTAAGTCTTTTGCTTTTAAACCTTGGACAAGGCGGAAGCAGGCAGGTTCCAGGAGCACATGGCTGGAGTGGGGATGGCTGTGGGTCTGGGCCTCTCTCTGCAGGGATTAAATAAATATTTTATCTTTGTACCTGAAGATGTCTCTGATTAATTAATCTGGGAAAGGCTATCTGGTATCCGTCTCACACAGGAGGAAAGAAGGAGGGAAGAGAAGGAAGAAGGAAAAGGCTGATAACAGATGGGGCAGAATGGTCTAGTGGACAGAATGCTGGACTTAGAACCAAAAAGATTCCAAGTATCATGCCTCCTCAGATTGTTTTGTGTCACCTTAAGCAGGTCATTTAACTGTCTATGCCTAGTGTCCTCATCTGTAAAAATGACTAAATGTCTCTGTGATCCTTTCCAATCCTAAATCTAAGATCCTATGATTTTTTTTTTTCAAAAAGGAAAAATAAAGTAGTAAAAAGTAGTCTGTTGAACTTAATTTTAGAAGAGCAAAATATTTAAAATTGTTTGTGAGCACTTAGGGAAGAAAAAACAGAAAATATGCTGACCAGACTCTAGTATAGATTACTAAAGATTCAGGAGGTGGCCCCCACACATGCTGGATCTTGCTATCAGAAATGTATTTTAATTTAATTTAATTTAATTTAATTCAAGGCATTCCCTCCGGGGTGTCATGGATTTATTAATGAATACTCTTGAAGGGAGATTATTTTTCAATCAATATGACCTCAACTGTAACTTATCCAGCCCATTATTTCTCCATCTTGTTCACAAGGATATCATGAGAAATTCTGTTAAGTGCCTCAATAGAGCTCTAGATACACTTTGTTCAAATTTCTCTGATTAATATTCTAATGAAATTCTAGTAAAAAAAATTTGATACTAATGGTTCCATCTAGTTTAGTAAAACATTTCATGAACCTTTGCTTCTATGAGAACCCACTTTTATTCCAAAGGTTAATGAATGAATGAATGAGGTGATTATTAATGGGAAAAATGAATGAATGAATAAGGTAATTATCAAGAATTTATTTTTTGACAAGCATTTTGCTAAGAAATGAGGATAAAAATAGGGAGAAAAAAGACAGCTTCTGCTCTCAAGAAGCTCATACTTAGACAGAGTTAATATATAAAAGAAAGTTCAACTACAGAATAACACCCACCCATTTTCCCCTGCTGGCTTATTTTACCATTACCTGGATGTCCTGGTAAGCCATAATCTGTGAAATTATTCATTGTAGAATTCTACCAGGGACCAATAGCAAATTTATTGATTAGCAGGTTCTAGAATCCAAATTCCAGCCTTCCCTGTTTAAAAGTCAATTCCATAATTTGCCTATCTCCATTGTTCCAATGCCTCTTACTATCTTTCTAGACTCTTCAAAGATTATGAGGGGTTTTGAGATGACCTCTGAAAGTTCTTTCAGAAGTCTTTGATATAATTTATCCGGGAGAGAGCCTTTAAAGGAGACAGACCCTCTGTTAACTATTTCTTCTTTCACATTAAGCTTTCTTCAATTCCCTCCAAAACACATTTGTTGTTGATAATAGGTTTGTTTTTTTTTTTTAAGTCTGTTCTTATGACAGATGTTAAGTAGGAGGTGAGCTATTCTGTTTTGTCTCTCTCATCTGTTAAGATGATGACACCATCTGTCCTTGTATGATGAGCCTATCTTACCCATCTTGTTCTATTTCCTCTGCTATATCTAAAAATACATTTTTTCTTGTCCTTAACATTTTTCAGAATGCTGCAACAAATAGAGTGTCAGGCCTGGAGTCAAGAAACCTGAGTTCAAGTCTGACCTAAAACACTTTACTAGCTGTGTGACCTTGAGCAAGTCACTTGTTTGCCTCAGTTTCCTCATCTGTACAATACAGAATTAATTCAAAGGCTTCTGAAGTCTCTTCTTGCTCTAGGTCTATAATCCATAGTCATTCTGAGTTTTTAGCTTCTTGACATTATGCTTTTCGGTCTCAGATTATTCATCCTTTGCCATATTCTTCTGTTTCCATAATTTGTCTACGTCTTTTAAAAATATTAGCTTACTGGAAAGTTCCCTATGTAGACAAGTGAGTCTCTTTAAATGTCTCTTTATCCACCACACTCCCCCCCTACTCCAGCCACTGCCTTTTTCTTCCTCTTTGGGATGATTCATGACCATGCTTAAATATAAAGACCTGTGCTAACAAGAGTAGATGTGCCTTCAAACAACATGAATCACCAACCACCTTCATCTTGGCAGACTGTGTTTGTGTATCATTTGGCTGAAAAAAAATCCTCACCAGCAACCAGATCAGGTGAGGGCTTCTTCAAATGACTTATATTCCAGTGATAGGTATTCCATTCCAAGTTCATTGTCAAAGTCTTTCCAGTTTGCCAGGATCTCCCACACTGGCACAGCCTTCAAAAGCCTAGGATGGCTGCCATCCCAAGAAGACACATCAGAGTAGGATTGTAATGGATGGTGCATGAGAGGACATGTACTGAAAAACTTCATTTCTGAAAGTCTCCCATTTCTCTTGATCTCTCTCCCTCTCTCCCTTTCAGCCTCTCTGAAATCATCCCGTTGGTCTTTTCTTATAGAACAATAATATTCCATAACATTCATATACCATAATTTGTTCAGCCATTCTCCAATTGATGGGCATCCACTCAGTTTCCAGTTTCTTGCCACTACAAAAAGGGCTGCCACAAACATTCTTGCACATGTGGGGCCCTTTCCTTCCTTTAAGATCTCTTTGGGATATAGGCCCAGTAGAAACACTGCTGGGTCAAAGGGTATGCACAATTTGATAACTCTTTGAGCATAGTTCCAGATTGCTCTCCAGAATGGTTGGATCCCTTCACAGTTCCACCAACAATGTATCAGTGTCCCAGTTTTCCCAAATCCCCTCCAACATTGATCATTAACTTTTCCTGTCATTTTAGCCAATCTGACAGATGTACATTGGTACCTCAGAATTGTCTTAATTTGCATTTCTCTGATCAATAGAGATTTGGAGAACCTTTTCATATGACTAGAAATAGTTTCGATTTCTTCATCTGAAAATTGTCTGTTCATATCCTTTGACCATTTATCAATTGGAGAATGGCTTGAATCAAATACTTTGTCTTGATAAAATTTATAAATATTTACCAATTAAAAAATTCTTCCATTTCTGTCATATTTGAGCTCTGTGTCAATTTTGACATTTCAGCAAATGAGATCAATATAAAGTTAGAGCTAGGCACTGAGCTATCTCAAGTTCTTCAGGAAAAATTAAAATATTTTGGCTTGTATCCTTATGAAAAGAACATGCTATGCTTCTGGTCTGACTCTTGCCAGGGCATACTCATCTGCTTTGAAGGGATCTGGCAGAGGATAAAAATCCAGGCCCCCAAATGAACAACAGCAGCAGAAACACCTTATTCATGTGTGTATTTTGTTCCCTCGGTGAATTAACTGTGGCTCAAACTTCTAGAATAGAGATGCAATCCAGAATTCTGGTTACATAAGACAGCTGATCCCCTTGTGGGCATGCTTACGAGAAATTAATAAAAATTGTGGCAATCTGTAGTCGTAAACATCTGGTCAACTGCCAATGATAAATAGTAAGTGTACATCTCTTGAAACCAAATCTGAAAAATATCTTAGATTTTCTTTTTTAAATAGCAAGAGATTCCATGCAATACCAATTGTGTTTCAATATTAAATTAAACATGCTGGAGCTTGGCCAAAAACCTAGAAGCTGACATTTGCAAAGCAAAAGCTAGAAGGCTAACGGGTCTGAGCAACGCCCTCATTAACTACAAACCATCAGGGAGAAGAGTCATAAACATTAAAATATCTAACAGCTGTTATCCAACCAGTGTGTATGTTCTCAGTAGCTTTCCTCCTCTCTCAATCCTCAACCCCTTGCCTCCCAATGCAACATGAAGTTTCCTTGGTAATGTGCCACATATTGCCTTGATACATAGAAGGGCTAAATTTCATCCTAATAAAATCAGTTGGAAAGATGACTACTCACTTTAGGAATAGGTGAGACATCCTGACTTATCCCAAACAGGACCAGGCAAGACAAAAATTTCAAAGTTGCCCTAAGTTTACCAAACAGAGATTCAGGGGAGAAAGGGAGCTCCTGGGAGCAATTAATTAAATATTATGGCACAGAAAAGGACTTCTGCCACTTTTTGGAAGTTGACACTGATCTGATGTGCTGCCAGAAATTTTTCTGAATGAACTTCACCCATAAAAGAGCAGTAGCCACCTAAAACTGTCAGCCAGGACAACAAAACAATAAAAATTTGGGCTCAATTTAAAGTAAAAAGTAAAAATCCTCGGCTGGAAAAGTAATAGGAAAGATTTCGGATACTACAATTTCACCTAATCTGGGCTATTGAGCAATAATTGTGGGGGATGAGAGAAAGGAAAGATTGTGTTTGAAAAAGCCATGATCACAAGGAAAAGTGGGCCATGGCACATAATGTGCTGATTTTCTTTAAAGGCAAGTGGTTTGAGCTCAGTCCTGTTGGTCTTGTGTGTGTGTGTGTGTGTGTGTGTGTGTGTGTGTGTGTGTGATATTTTATTGATCTGCAGAACTCAAGTTACTTTAAAAGCTTAACCCTGTTCTAGACCTTCATTGATATTTTCTGAAAGACAACATTTGCAAAGAGCTGTGTTCTGAGGACAATCACTACTAGTGCCAGAGCAAATTATAGGTGTGGAACCTTCCACTGGCCTTTTGAGCATTTGCACTCAGACATAGATGTTGATGTAACTGCAATCTATAACCCTGCATTTTCCTTTCTTTGCTTTGATCTAACTATTCAAAATTTCCTTTGCTTGTCCCCCATTTTCTTAATAATGGAAAATAACAGGATTTTTTTTTTAGATCAGAAAAGGAAAGTCTTATTGCTTCCAAGAATACAATGTCTTCCATGTGGTGTAAGTGACCAAAATGTACTAACCTTAGTTTTTGACCCCAATTTGCTAGAGACATTGAGTATCTTCTGAGCATTCATTCTGCTTACTAAAAGCAGGGATAATGCCATCTACCACCTTCAAATAAATATTCTTCTGCAGTTGGAAAATTCGGCATGGCAGACAATGGACTCCTGATCTTGGTGTCCTTTTCTGTTTCTATTTCCCTAGCAGCATTGGTGATACTTAAAGCTTCTATCGTAAAGCAATATTTGGTCATTCTTTCTAGCTCTGAATCATTTATCCCCAGAATGTAGTTTCTTGAGACTAGAGAGACTCTGTCTTTTAAATCTTTCTATCATCTCCCCAGTGCCTTACACATGCTTAAGGAATACTTATTCTTCAATGTTCAAGTCCAACAAATAAATGAATGGTTCAATCATCACTTGTCTCTCCTCTGATCAGTTCCATGACCCTCTGTAATCACATATGGATCAGAAAGAGTTTGGGTGTCTATAATGCTCCAATTCAAGAGGCAGGTACATTACTCATAAAGGACTGTTCAGTAGTAACTTAACAGAAGCATGCTTAAATTACTCCACTTCCCTAATTTTCTTGACTCAAAAGAAGTCACATTGCTTATTTTCCTTCAATTTAAGAACTGCCGGGTTATGGATTTCAAGGCATTCCACTACTTTGCTTATCTAATTTGCTCTGCTCATACCCTCAGATGATGTTCAATCTAAGCAAAAATGTTCTCATTCTTCAGGGAAGATTCTAGCTCTAGCTTTTACTTAAGTTTTAGCTGTATCTAGGAAATGTAACTCTAACAGTCCTTTAGAACTAAGCTGCACTTTTTTTTTGCAGTGGCAAGGAACTGGAAATTGAATGGATGCCTATTAGTTGGGGGAATAGCTAAATAAATTGTGTAATATGAATGTAATAGAATATTATTGTCATATAAGAAATAATGAGCAAGTTGATTTCAGAAAATCCTAGAAAAACTTCCATGAACTGAATCTAAGTGAAGGGAACAGAACCAACAAAACACTGTACACAGTAACAAGAAGACTGTGTGATGATCAGTTATGATGGACTTGGTTCTTTTCAACGATGAAGTAATTCAAAGCAATAGCAATAAAGTTGTGATGGAAACTGCTATCTGCATCCAAAGAGAGAACTATGGAGACTGAATGTAGATCAAAGCATAGTATTTTCACCTTTTATTGTTGTTGTTTGCTTGTTTGTTTGCTTTCCTTTCTCATTTTTTTCCCCTTTTGATCTGACTTTTGTTTCGCATTGCATGATAGATATGGAAATATGTTTAGGAAAACTGCAGATATTTAACATGTCTTGGGGAAGGGGGAAAGGGTGAGGAGAGAGAGCAAAATCTGGAGTACAAGGTTTTGCAAAGGTAAATGTTGGAAACTATCTTTGTATATATTTAGAAAAATAAAATAACATGTATATATATATGTGTGTGTATATATATATATATATATACATGTATATATACATAAAAAAGCTAAGCTGCAAATGAAGCTTTTTCTGATCTAACTATTCCCATGCCCAAAGGGGATTTAGTTGGCCTATATATGTGAGATTTAGAGAGGCAGAGTGACTTGATAGAGAGCCAGAATTGGAGACAGAAAGACTTGGGTTCAAATATTATCCCTGGCACATATTAACTGTTTTGATGCCGGGTCAAATAACTACTATTTATATAGCATCTTAAGGTTTGCAAAGTGCTTTACATATTATCTCATTTGATCTGCACAACAATCTACACAACAACCATAGGAAACAGGTATTATTATTAATTTCATTTTATAGAGAACTGTGGTGGAAATTATGACTTCCTCAGGGCCACACAGCTATTAAGTGTCTTAGACAGGTTTTGAACTCAGATTTTTCTCTCTCCAAATCTATTAGATGCCACCTAACTGCTAAGTGGTTAACATAAGGAGCAAAGGAACTGCTGATCGAATTCAGGGAAGAGATTTTTATAATGGAAGTCTCTCACACTGTGAAATCACAAGTTTGGATGAGACCACATAGTATTTGTGAATCTTGTGTTAGCTTTCCATGTACTACTGTCCTACTCAATCTATTTATGTCATATCTGAGGTTCACAATCTGCCTGAGTCCTTTCCAAAATATCCTGAGGAAGTGGTTATCTAGCCTATATTTGAATACCTTTAGGGCTCACTTTCTCAAGAGGAAGCTCATTTAATTTTCAAACAGTTTTGATTCCCTATTACTCATGGTCTTCAAGCCAAGTTGGGGACAATGTTGACAGGACTCATGATTTGGGAAGAAGTTGGACCTTTGAGATTACTTCCAATTCTACAATTGTCATTCTATTATTATTGAGAAATTTGATTATTTGATATAAATTAAGTAATTGGTTTTCCAAAACTCTCACCTATTCATCTTAGTTTTCCCTCTGTTGCCATACAAAATAATTAATACCAGAGCACTGATATAATACTTGAAAGTTTGCAAAGGTCTTTGCAAATATTACTTCATTTTATCCTCACAAGCATCCTGGTAGATAGATAATATTATTATTTCCATTTCACATATGCAGAAACTGAGGCAAAAAGGGTAGGTAACTTCTTTACACAGCTAGTAAAGTGTGTGAGGGATCCTGCTGTGGCTTACAACATTCTGAGGGTAGCCATGAAATTTTATTGTATTTAATAAAATAAATAAATTTAGTAAAAAAAAAATATATATAATACAACACAGATGATGTTAATGTGTTTTTCTAAGTCAACCTGTGGCCTGTTGGGATCCCTATTATATATTATAAGATTATATTATATATTGTTATATTATATTATGTTATTTTATGTTATATTATATTATTATAGTTAAGTTGAACACCTTTGATCTATATGAAATTTTACTGTATTTAATAAAATAAATAAATTTAGTAAAATAAATAAAAATATAATACAACATAGATGATGTTAATATGTGTTTTTCTGGGATCCTTATTACACATTATAATATTATATTATACATATTATATTACATTATATTGTTATAGTTTAGTTTAATACCTTTGATCTATATGACTCCTGAAGGTAGAATCTGTAGCTCTGCTAATCTCTCCCTTGAGCTCTAGGATGCCATTTCTACTTTCTCTGCTAGAGAGCCCCAGCTGAATCTTCTGCTGTCTCCCAAACTGAACAAACACATCTCTATGTAATCTGCCCTGCCCTCCTCACATCCATTGCTGCTTCTGTGGTTGAAGACGTCATACTCCTAGTCAATCAAGCTTGGAACTTTTCTTCACATTCCCATGGTCCATTGTTGCCATGTCCTCTCAAGCCTGCACCTGAAATAATGCTCATTTCCATTCCTTCTTAGTCTCACTGCCATGCCCTCAGGGGAATACTCCCTGGGCTCCAGACTCTGCTTTTCAATACATCTTTCAAATTGCTATCATCATAGCATTCCTAATGCAAGACAACACCTTCACACTTTTACTCAAAAATCTTCCGTGGCTCCCTATTACTTACAGAATAAAATATAAATGACTTCAACTCCCATTCAAGTTCCTTCATAATCTGATTCCAGTGCACCTTTCCAGTCTTATCATACTCTGTTTTCTAAGCAAACCAGATTGTTTGCTTTTCTCTGAGCATATCCTAACCTTTCCCTCCTCCATGTTGGAATTCTTCCCTTTTTCGAGGGCTGAAATCGAGCATCATCTCTTCCAGGAAACCTTCTTATGATTCTCCCCACTGCTCCAACTAAAAGGAATTAATTCCTTTAGTTTAGATCTTTTGCACCACTCTGTTTGGACCCCTCCTCTGGATGAATTGTATTACAACTTGTATTATATTTATTTGTGTATTCATATTGTCTCCACTAGTGGCTTAGAACTCTTTTGAGTGTGTCTCATTTTATTTTTGCATCCCCAGAACCTGGTACAATTGATTTCACATAATACACATTTAATAAATGTTCATTGAATATAACTGAACCTGATCAGTTTGTAAAATATAATAAAACACATACACGTACATGTATATTATGTCTGTCTAGACATACATACACATGCATTTTGAATCTGGGTGTATATATGCATATCTCTGTGTACATATGTTTATATATACACATATGTGTATTGCATGTATTAGAAAGAAAGAGAAGGGTTGAGGGGCAGCACAGCACAGTTATTGAGATATCAATCAATCAATCAGGATCAGGAAAATGAAGGTTCAAATCCCATCTCAAACATATACTAGTTGTGGTATGGAGGACAAGTCCCTTAATGACTCAATTGTCCCACGCAGTTCTCTAAGGCTTCAGCAGCAGCAAAGCAGGTACAACCTCAGTATGAACAGAGGCATTCCTTCACCCAGAATTCCCTATATTGGTCTTTAAGCCTTCAATCCCTTTAATCCTCTCTCCCTGTCTCTCTGTCTTTCTGTCTCTGTGTCTCTCTGTCTCTGTCTGTCTGTCTGTCTTTCCTCTCTTTCTGTCTCTCTGTCTCTCTATCTCTGTGTCTCTGTCTGTCTCTTGTTTGCTCATTCTCTCTCTGTGTGCATATACACATACATACATGCACACATTCTACATTATACACACATAATAATAATCTAGAATTTGTGTAGCCTTTTAAGGTTCACAAAGCACTTTACAAATACAATCTCATTTGATCTTCACAAGAACCTGGAATGCATGTGCTATTATTATCCTGCCTTTATAGATGTGAAGAAACTGAGGCAGTAGTTAAGTGACTTGACAAGGTCACACAGCTGGTAAATGTCTAAAGCTGTATTTGAACTCTGGTCCTCTTACCTCCAAATTCAGTGCTCTGTGTACTATGGATAATAATATGATATGCATGCAGACATGCAGATAATAACATGTATGCATATATATACTATACAAATATACATATATGCATGTGCATATATTTATACATTACATGTTATAAGTACTGAATATTAGATATTTATAACTTTATAAAGTTTTATATATATATATTTTATAACTTATACTTTATAACATATACTGCATATTATAGCTACAATACACACATATATAATATATAATATATACGTATATATGTATATATATATATATATATAAATAACTAGAACCAGCTGTCACAAGGCATATTCTGTTATGTTAAAACCTCTAATACTTCCTCCTTCTTAATTAAACAAAACTTTTCTCACCTCTTCTTTAATTCTCATCTCTTAGACCACCTGAGACCACAAATTATTTATTTCCCTTCCACTGAGCTTTTCTTAAGAAAGCAAAGTCCTCAGACTCTCTAAACACAATAAGCAATAAGCAGTATTAGAAGCTCTGGGAAGGGACCCTTGCAGTTGGTGAATGTGAACCATCCCCACACAGGCCTGTTCTTGAACACTAAAAAGCAGCTTGGCAAGTGTCCACGGGAGTCATGGCAATGCCTCCCAATGAGAAAATGCACATGGAGCATGAATGATGCCCTGGGCCCCACAGAGAGCATAGGAAAGAGCCCATCTAGTTGTTACTACAGATAACTAACAGGCCACAGTAAATTGCCATTATAAATCACAGCTCATGAAAGCCAGCGCTCAGCCTCTCCTTATTCAGACTTTTCTCTACTTTATGCTGTTTCCCAGAAAAGTCATCAAAAATAATTTGTATATCCAGGCACCTTTTAATCTAACTGTCCCCTCAGCCTCACAATGGGATCCCTAAAGACCCAGATACTACTGTACCCAGGAGAAAAAGAAAAAGAAGAAAAAAAGAGATAGAGTTAAGAAGAGAAGACATGAAAAGATTTTAATCCCAATTCTCTAACTAGCTGGATTATCTAAAATACTTAAATATATATCTGTGAAACCTAGTGCCCATCTCTTTGAGCTTTAATATTATGGTTCACAAAATAAAGAATTAAGGGACAATTAAAAAGACTTAAAAATCTCATAATTCTTTTTCTTTTTTTCTTGGCAAGGCAATTGGGGTTAAGTGAGTTGCCCAGAGTCACACAGCTAATAAAGTTAAGGATCTGAGGATGGATTTGAACACAGGTCCTCCTGACCCTGGGCCAGGAGTCACTGAGCCATAGAGCTGCTCCCAAATCTCATAATTCTAATGCCATCAACAAATATTTATTAAGTATTTACTGTGTTCTCAGGGCTAGGGATATAAAAAAAGGGAAAACATGTCAACCCTCCAGGAACTTCCATTCTTATGGAAGAGACAACTTAGACTAGACAAAGAGAGAGTAAATGGAAGGTAATCTTGGCAGCTGCGGAAATCAGTAAAGGCCTGGAAAAAGCAGTGCTGGAGCTAAATCTTAAGAAAGATGGAGGTTGGAAGAGAGTAAATTCTGGCCATGAAAATTAGCCACTGAAAAGAGAGAAATGGGCACTATCTGTGAGGAGTTGCCAGGAGGCCAATATGGCTGGAAAGTCAAGTGAGTGGAGGTGAATGGAATTTAAGAAGGATAGAAAAATAGGAAGAAAATAATGAAGATTATGAAGTTTAAAGTACTTGACACTTTTTTTTCCCTGAAAAGGGAGATGCTCAAGCTTACTGTACAGGATGTAATATGGCAAGAGCTACAAATCTGTAAGTAGACTGAGGATGGTTTGGGGTTGGGAGAGATTTAAGGCAAGAAGAGTAATTAGAAGGCTACTGCAAGATAATGATAAATGTTAGAAGGGATGTGGAGAAACTGAGACATTAATGCTTTGTTGCTGGAGTTATGAAATGATCCAACCATTCTGGAGAGCAATTTGGAAGCATGTCCAAAGGGTTATCAAACTGTGTATACCCTTTGATCCAGCAGTATCACTATTGGGTCTGTAGCAAAGAGATCATAAAAGAGGGAAAAGGACCCACATGTGCAAGAATGTTTGTAGTAACCATTTTTGTAGTGGTAAGGAACTAGAAACTGAATGGATGTCCATCAGTTGGAGAATTGCTGAATAAGTTATGGTATATGAATGTAATGGAATATTATTGTTCTATAAGAAATGATGAGCAGGCTGATTTCAGAAAAGCCTGGAAAGATTTAGATGAGCTGATACTAAATGAAGTGAACAGAATTAAGAGAACATTGTACACAGAAACAACAAGATTATGATGATCAATTGTGATGGACTTGTTATTTCCAACAATGAGATGATTCAAGGCAATTCTAATAAATGTGAGATGGAAAGTGTCATCTGCATCCAAAGAGAACTATGGAGGTTGAATGTGGATCAAAACATAGTGTTTTCACCTTTTGTTGTTTGTTTTTCTTTCTTGTGTTTTTTTCCCTTTTTGATCTGATTATCCTTGAATAGTATGATGAATATGGAAATAAATTTAGAAGAATTGCATATGTTTAATCTATATTAGATTGCTTGCTGTCCTTGGGGGAGAGGAGGGAAGAAGGAGAAAAATTTGGAATAGAAGGTTTTGCACAGGTGAATGTTGAAAACTATCTTTGTATTTGGAAAAATAAAATAATATTTAAAAATTTAAAGGCTATTGCAATCATTCAGATGAGTGAGGATGCAGGTCTGAACTAGGAAGGAAGGAGTCATACACAAGAGCTGCTGCAGGGAAAGAAATTATAAGATTAGGTGGCTAGGGGAAGAAATCAGATAGAGAAAGGCAGAGATGGAAAGAGACAAGAGACAGAGACTTAGGACAATATGGATATCACAAACAAAAGAAATACAAAGAAAGGCAACATATTGGATTCAAGAAAGTTATTGGCTTGGGAAGTAAAAAAAAAAAAAAAGACTGGATTTAAATTACACCTGTGACCCATTCTAGTTCTATGACCCTGGACACATCAGGTACTCTCAATCTCTTGGTATCCAGGCAACTCTTTAAGACTAAAAATGAGAAGGCAGATACTTAATTGCTTCTACAGAGGATACATTCTTTCCAGTAGTTCCCTAAACAAATGAAACTACGGGTCCAATCCCGACTTCATCTTCCCCCATCATCGCAGTCACTGTAGTTGTCATTGTTGTCATCATCATCATCATGACCACCAACACACACCATCACCACCATCACCTTTCTAGCAGCCATAAGGTTCGCAAAGCACTTAATATACAGTATTTCATTTGCTCATCTAGAGAAATGGGCTATAAATATACCCAAAGCTGTTAAATGACTTGTCCGGGGTCACAACATTAGTAAGGGATAATATCAAAGATAATGGTAGTTAAACTACTTGGAGCTACTCATTATTTTTCTTTGGAGATCAACAACCTAGGAATCAAGAGAAAGGCATTTGAGTTCTGCCTAAGGTACTGGATGTGTGTCCTTGGCAAATGGTTTAACCTCTCTGAGCCAGTTTCTATACTGGTCAAATAAGAATAAGGAGAAGGAAAGGCAATGATCATTTTTTTAGTACCTGCCATGTATTAGGCACTATGCTAAACACTTTATAAATTTTATTTCATTTGAGACGCAACACAACTCTGTAAGTTAAGGTACTGTTATTATTATCCTCATTCTACCATTCAGGAAACTGAGGTAAATAAGTTAAATGACTTGCCCAATCACAGCTAGGACACATCTGAGGCAAGATGTGAACTCAGGTTTTCCTGACTACCAATATAAGAGGTTATTTTGAGAAAAGCACGTTGAAAACCACAAAGGATCATATAAATAAGAGCTATTATTACTATATACATTTGAGTTACTATTATAACTGATATTCTCTGTGTGGTTTTTTAGCTTACTACTATCCTATGTACTACCACAATAACTCCAGTATTTCCTATAGCTCTCCAGAACATGGGGTTGCTTCTAAGAGGTGGTGGTAGAAAGGCAAATCTTGTATATTTGTTTGAGGAGCAGTGAGTTGAAGGGGTGCCAAGAGTTAGCTATGATATGGGGCCCTAGATTTGAATTGATTGGTGCAGGATCCTCAGAAATGGCTCCCACTTGTTCCAGATGCTCCACCAATACATACTCAGGAATTGATTATTTTCCTTTTATTTTCCTCTAAAGGCTTCCATCTAAGAATCATTAAAAGGGAATTTAAATACTAATTGAAAAACTGTGTTCCTTTTATAAACAAGTATTTGCATGTTAATTAATTCTGAGGCTAAGGGAATCTGCTTTCTTTGTGAGATGTCAAAAAGAGATGGAGTTGTTTTGCCAGGAGAGATAAAAGGCAGAGGCTAAGACATAATTAAATTAACTCCCTTTAAGATTTTTCAAGGGAATTGTTCTATCCTTCACAATCCAAATCCATAGAATCTCTTTTTGAAAAGCAAAGGACCAAAACATAGATCTCCATCTTCAGTGTCCTTTTAACAGTACTCCCACAGATTGAAAGAAGTCTTTACCAGAAGTATGGCCAAGGAAGAAGCAGGGATGAAGATTTAACTTCAGTACATGACTGTGGTTGGATTCTTTTATATTGAAAAGAGAAAGAGAACTGGAAACAGAGAAATGGGGCTTGAATTTGGGATTTGCCATTTATGAGTTATGTGAACTTGATATCAGTTCACATCTTTGGGTCTTAGTCTCCCCAATTATAAAATGCCAGGGTTTATCATATAATATTCATGATCCTGTAAGCTAAAATTTCTTGTAAGGCAGATGTGGTATAATTAAAGTATATTCACTCAGAGTCAGAGGATCTCTATTCATATCCAGCTAATGAAAATAAGATTATATGACCCTGGATAAGTCTTTCCCCTCCACTTGCCTCAAAAAGAGGAAGCTGTACCATGGAGATAGTCCCTAAGGAATGGAGAGCCCAATATATGGGTAGCACTAGGCCAAATGCTGTAGATACTCTAGATCTGTCCTCAACACAAGTATACATGTGAAATAACTAAAAAAGAAAAACTGTACTGAGTTGCCAAAGGAAAACAAAGTAAACGAGCCTTAGCAAAAGAGTCTTAGAAAACAAATCTTGAGAAAATCTTGAATGGTATGCCCCATATGTCTATCAAACTCAACACGTTCCAAACAGGTATTATCTTTCCCCAGGAAAAACAAAAAACCCTTGCCCTCTCCCCAACTTTCTTAATTACTATTGAAGGCACCATCATCTTCTCTGTCACCTAGGTTCAAAACATACTCTGTTGCCAAATTTTGCATTTCCCTCAGATAGGATCTTCTCTACTACCTAGGTGCAGGTTCCCTTCATCTCATGCCTTGGTCATGAAATAACCTTCCAATTGGAGTCCCTCCCTCATGTCTCTCCCTACTCCACTCCTATCAAGGATATTTTCCTAAAGCCCAGGTCTAAACATATCACCTTTACCTTCTCCCTGTCCCACCAAACTCAATAAACTCCAATCATGTCTATTACCTTTAGGATCACTATGAAATTCTCCAGCATTTAAAAACCCTTTTCCATCTTTTAATTCTTCTTTTACTTTTTTTGCCACTTATGTACCATCCAATTCATCTGCTGACTGAGACTCTGTCACTTTGCATAGGATGATGGCACCTAGACCTGAATGCTCTCCCTTTTCACTTCCACTTTCTGGCTTCCATCAAGACACAATTCAAATCTTACCTTTTATAGGAGACCTTTTATCACCTATCCTCCCCCACTGCAGATACCTTCTCCCTAAGATTACTGCCCATTTACATTATTAATATTGATATCTACATCTACATCTACATCACTGTCTTTATGTCTATCTCTTTGTGTGTCTGTGTATCTATATCTATACCTCTGTCTCCTTGTCTATACCTATCTCTGTTTCTATGTATATAACTACATCTATATCAATCTCTATATCTATATTTATCTGTTTCTATGTTTATAATTTTATCTTTATTTCTCTCCATATCTATATCTCTCTGTCTTTGTGTTGCTAAGTATATGTATCCTCATTCTGCCATTCAGGAAACAGAGGTAAATAGGTTAAGTGACTTGCCAGTCACAGCTAGGATACATCTCTATGTGTGTACAACCATTTATCTATCTATTTACCTATCTTTCTCTATCTCTATCTCTATGTCTATGTCTACATCTATATTACTTATGTATATGTAATTATTTTTATCTCTCCCATTAAGGGCAAAGACAATCTTTTTATCTTTCTTTGCATGGTATGATATAGAAACCCTTCAGTACTTCATACACAAGCAATATATAATGTTGAGAATCAATTAAGATCTCAATAGATGCAGAAGAAGCATTTGATAAAATTCAACATCCATTCCTATTAAAAACACTAGAGAGTATAGGAATAAATGGACTTTTCCTTAAAATAGTCAGTAGCATCTATTTAAAACCTTCAGTTAGCATCATATGTAATGGTAATAAACTGGAACCATTCCCAATAAGGTCAGGGGTGAAACAAGGTTGCCCACTATCACCATTACTATTCAATATTGTATTAGAAATGTTAGCTTTGGCAGTAAGACAAGAAAAAGAAATTAAAAGAATTAGAATAGGTCATGGGGAAACCAAATTATCACTCTTTGCAGATGATATGATGGTATACTTAGAGAAGCCTAGAGAATCAACTAAAAAACTATTAGAATTAATCTACAACTTTAGCAAAGTTGCAGGATACAGAATAAATCCACATAAATCATCAACATTTTTATATATCACTAACAAAATCCAACAGCAAGAGATACAAAAAGAAATTCCATTTAAAATAATTGTCAATAATATAAAATATTTGGGAATATATCTGTCAAGGGAAAGTCAGGATCTATATGAGCAAAACTACAAAACACTCTCCACACAAATAAAGTCAGATGTAAACAATTGGAAAAATATCAAGTATTTTTGGATAGGTTGAGTGAATATAATAAAGATGACAATACTACCTAAACTAATCTATTTATTTAGTGCTATACCAATCAAACTCCCAAGAAATTATTTTACTGACCTAGAAAAAATAACAATAAAATTCATCTGGAAAAACAAAAGGTCAAGAATTTCAAGGGAATTAATGAAAAAAAAAAAGCAAATGAGGGTGGCCTAGCTGTACCAGACCTAAAATTATATTATAAAGCAGTGGTCATCAAAACCATTTGGTACTGGCTAAGAAACAGAGTAGTGAAATCAGTGGAACAGATTAGGTTCACAGGACAAAATACTGAATGACAATAGTAATCTAGTGTTTGATAAACCCAAAGACCCCAGCTTTTGGGATAAAAACTCACTATTTGACAAAAACTGCTGGGAAAATTGGAAACTAGTATGGAAGAAACTAGGCATTGACCCGCACTTAACACCATATACCAAGATAAGGTCAAAATGGATTCATGATCTAGACATAAAGAATGATATTACAAAGAAATTAGAAGAACACAGAATGGTTTACCCCTCAGATCTGTGAAGGAGGAAGGAATTTGTGACCAAAGAAGAACCAGAGATCATCGTTAATCACAAAATAGATAATTTTGACTATATCAAGTTAAAAAGATTTTGTACAAATAAAACAAATTCAGACCAGATTAGAAGGGAAGGAATAAGCTGGGAAAACATTTTTACATTCAAAGGTTCTGATAAAGGCCTCATTTCTAAAACATATAGAGAATTGACTCAAATATATAAGAATTCAAGCCATTCTCTAATTGATAAGTGGTCAAAAGATATGAACAGACAATTTTCAGATGAAGAAATTGAAACTATTTCTAGTCACATGAAAAGTTGCTCCAAATCACTATTGATCAGAGAAATGCAAATTAAGACGACTCTGAGGTACCACTACACACCTGTCAGATTGGCTAAGATGACAGGAAAAGACAATGACGAATGTTGGAGGGGATGTGGGAAGGCTGGGACACTGATACATTGTTGGTAGAACTGTGAACGGATCCAACCATTCTGGAGAGCAATCTGGAACTATGCTCAAAGAGTTATCAAACTGTGCACTCTTTGATCCAGCAGTGTTTCTACTGGGCCTATATCCCAAAGAGATCTTAGAGGAGGGAAAGGGACCCACATGTGCAAGAATGTTTGTGGCAGCTCTTTTTGTAGTGGCTAGAAACTGGAAACTGAAGGGATGCCCATCAATTGGAGAGTGGCTGAATAAATTATGGTACATGAATGTTATGGAATATTATTGTTCTGTAAGAATGACCAACAAGATGATTCAGAGAGGCCTGGAGAGACCTCCATGAACTGATGCTAAGTAAAATGAGCAGAAGAACCAGGAGATCATTATACACAGCAACAAGACTATACGATGATCAATTCTGATGGACATGAGGTGATTCAATCCAGTTCCTATTGTTCAGCAATGAATATAGTCATATACATCCAGAGAGAGGCCTGTGGGAACTAAGTGTGGACCACAACACAGCATTTTACCACTTTCTGTGAATATTTGCTTGCATTTTGTTTTCCTTCTTAGGTTTTTTTTTCTCTTTCTAGATCTGATTTTTTTGTGCAGTAAGATAACTATAGATATATATACATATATTGGATTTGTCATATAATTTAATATATTTAACGTGTATTAGATTACCTGTCATCTAGAGGTGGGGTTGGGGGGAAAGAGGGAAAAAATTTGGAAAAATTTTTTTGCAGAGGTCAATGTATAAAAATCACTCATATGTTCTGTAAATAAAAAGCTTTAATTAATTAAAAAAAGAGAATCAATTAAGATTACTGAATATAAATTAAATTTGGGGAATCAGGTCCTATGTAGAAAAGCATGAGATTAAAGTAAAATTGGTAGTTTTATGAGTGTGGCATAAATAGAATGGGGAACAAAGGCAAAAGTGAGTGATATTGGATAGGGCAAGATGACAGAAGGCCAGGGCCTCTGGGAAAATTATTGAATTAACTGTTACCCAAGAAAAACAGGAAACACAAACATGGCGGCATAGAAACTTTTTTCTCATTTTGCTAATGGACCTATAGCATAATGAAGACAACTATAACATAACATAATCTTAATTTCCCAGAAACTAGAAGACTCTGTAGTTCCTCCTTGATCTCTCTGAATAAATCTGGGTCAAGAAGTCCTCCACTTTTCAAGCAACAAGTAAATTGTGCTGAAATTACCATCCATAGTCCATAGGCTCATTATTTCAACCATTATTAATTTTTAAAATATTTCACTTTCTATGTTTTGGCCCTACTCCCCAAATTGGTCTGAATTATATTCCACAGGAAGTATTTATAGCCATGGACTAAAAGGTTTTCAACTGCATTTGAACTAATTTATCATTTATCATGTGTCTAGCATCTATCAAAAAATCTATCATCTACCAATCTATCATGTATCAATTAATTTATTATCTATCAATTCTTCAGCTATCTATTTATCTATCTTGTTGTTGTTGTTGTTTCTTCCTTCTCAAAGAGGACCATGCATCTGGGAGGTGATGCCATGACATGCAAGTGAATTGGAAAGTGGGAGGGAAAGCCACCCAAGGTTACCTTCCTCACTTTCCCATCCAGAGCCATCTGGTTCCAGTTGCAAGATATAGATCAGGACTAGAGATAGGGACTAGACCAAATAAGGGAACCCCCAAATAAGAAATCTCCCTCTACCAACATAGGAATATTTTCTTTAAATTACAGTCTTAGAAAGTCCCCTGCTAAAGCACCGACAGATTAAATTGTTATGGTCACACTGCCAAGTGTTAGAGACCAGACTTGAGCTCAAGTTCTCCTATTTGCCAGCCCAGTTCTCTTTCTACAATGTCATGCATATCTTCCATGTATATATTCTTTTTTTTTTTTTTTTTTTTTTTTTGCTTTTTGCTGAGGCAATTGGGGTTAAGTAATTTGCCCAGGGTCACACAGCTAGGGAATGTTAAGTGTCTGAGATCAGGTTTGAACTCAGGTCCTCCTGACTTCAAGGCTGGTGCTCTATCCACTATGCCACCTAGCTGCCCCCTCCATGTATATATTCAATAATTTTATTCCTCAATCTTGCCAATTAGTATTTTTTTAAAAGCCTAAAATTAAAAGTATGGATTTGATCTAATTGTTGTCTTTTCCCACCCCTATAGGTACATAATATTTCAACATGAAGCATATGAAAAAGTTATAAAGACTGGAACAAGTAATGGATTTAAAAAAAACATGGCAATGATTGTTACTCCATGTCTTCTGAGATGCAAGAACACCATAACTATTCAATTACACAAGGTCTTACTTAAACTCTGGTGTCAGGGGGAGAGAGAAAAATTAAAATGACACCACCCAAATCACTTAAGTAATCTTTTCTCTTCCCCTAATTATCTTGGTTCCCCCATCTTTGGTGCTGTGACCAATGCAACAGCTCCTCAACATCCTTCCAAAAAATATGAATCTCAAAAATGGATGTGATTTTCACAATTGATCTAATCAAGGCAGAGATGAACAGGACTACCACCTCCCTTGTTCTAGACACTCTGATTTTTGTGCATTTTTTTTTATCATATCTCACTCTTGGTTTTGTAGCCAATTTTGTAGCCTCTTTTATATGAATGTTGCTTGGTCACACCTCTGCCATCTTATATCTGTGTAGGTGATTTTTTTTTTAACTTAAAAGGTTCATTTAACTCTATTCAATTTCATTTTATTAAAAGATTCCCCCAACATTCTAGATCTTTTTTTGGATTTTGATTGCCATTCATGTGAATGATCCCTTCCAACTTTGTTTGCTACAAATATATTCCAAGTCATCCACACCATCATACAATTTCATTATAAAACTGAGGCAGATGGACAACACAGTGAATAGAACAGTGAGTCTGGAGTCAGAAACACTTGAATTCAAATCCAGTCTCAGACACTTAACTAGCTGTGTGAGCCTGAGGAATCACCACATCTCTGTTTCCCTCAGCTTCCTCAACTGCAAAATGGGGATAAGAATAAAATCTATTTCCCAAGATTGTTTGTTTTTTGAGAGGACAAAAGAAGATATTTGTAAAGTGTTTTGCAAAGTGCTATAAAAATGCTTAAATGTTAATTATTATTATAATTTAAAATGCTGAGAAGAAAAATGGGAAAATGACAATGGATTACTAAGGCTAGATAGATCCCTCTTGGTTGATCTCAATTCATTAATGGAGTTACATTTTGAGTGGGCTTAGTCATTTAACCAGTTCTGAATTAATTTAGATTTACTATTATCTAGTCCATATAGTCTATCCTAGTATATACAGCTGAAAAAAATTATTACCTTGAATTTCACTTACTGAAAGCAACATTGTGGGTTTATCATTCTATTGTTCAGAAATGTGTATGTACTGTTTTCTTTTCTCCGTGTTTTACAAACAGTGTTTTTCATCGTGAGGCCAAGAAAAAAGCAATATGGTAACACAAGCATGCAAATAGCTAACACCTGGCTGATCGGGACAGAGAGAAGGATTATTTGGCAAGTTTAATATCCCCTTTTCCAGCTGCACAGGGTTTTGAGTTTCCAAGTCCTAGTGATTTTCATGACTATCTCTGATGTGTAAATTAATCTGCCCACTGGAACCAAATCTCAAACACTAAGTAACCACAATCAATTTGAACAGCACAGATCTAAACAAGAATATAGTCATGACTTTTGGGGAAAAAAATCTACCCAATTATCTATATTACCTTTATAACCAGAATAGAAAAAAATTTTTTTAAAAAACTGAAAAAGGTTTAATTAACAGGGAGTATAGCAAATATTGACATTCATAAAACATTTTAAGGTTTAGAAGGTACTCACTCAGATGTCAAATTGATTTCCTTTATCATATTCCTTTTTAATAAAATCTAGTGGCTACTTATTACCTCTAAGATTAAGCATAAAAATCTCATTTGGTCTTTGAAAGGCCTTCATAATGTAGCCCCTTTCTAACCTTTTTACACTTTACTGACTTCCACATATTCTTCAATCTAATGACATTGATCTCCTTGCCGATCCTCCAATAGGACACTTCAAGGCCAGCTGTATTTTCACTGGATGTCCCCCAAGCCTGAAATGCTTGCCCTCCTCATATCTATCCATTGGCTTCCTTCAGGTCCTAGTTAAAATTCTGCCTTCTGCAAGAAGCCTTTCCCAGTCTCTCTTCACACTGATATCTTTCCTCTGTGATTATCTCCAATTTATCCTGTACATAGCTTGCTTGTCCAAAGTTGTTTGCATTTAATCTCTCTTATTAGACTGTGAGCTCCTTGAAAGCAGAGACAGGTTTGGTTTATTTTAAATTACTTTATAACCCCAGTGCCACCACAGCACCTAGCACATAATAGGTGCTTAATAAATGCTTATTGACTTGACATACCTTATTTAAATGACAGTGTTTGATACATAGTAAATGATTAATAAATTCTTTCAAGTATCCAATCAATCCCCACTTCCTCCAAGAAACCTCTGGCATTCTCCTAGCCATCAGTGACTTTTCTAAACTCTTAAGTTCTTTTAGAACTTTGAATATGTATCACAAAATACAGTAATTAGTGTCTATTATAAATTGGACAAATGACATAATATATTTAGAATGTTTTGCAAATCTGAAAGCATGATCCAAATTCTAGATATTATTAGAATTCTCATAGTATTTACTTTTATCTTCAATACAAGTGACCCAGTATCTTATGTCCCACATTGTTGTTTGTTCTTCATTCTCAAAGAGGACCATGATATCAGGAAGATGATGCCATGACATGCAAGTGAATCAGTTTTAAGTGAGGAAGGGCTGTGTAAAGTCACCAGCCTCACTTTCTTGGCCTGAGTCTTCTGGGTTGAGTGGCAAGATATAAATCAGGTTGATTTCATAGTGGCCTGGAAAGACTTACATGAATTGATTCTAAATGTAGTGAGCAGAACCAAGGGAAACTTGCACACAGCAGCAACAAGATTATTTGATGATCAACTCTGATGAACACGGCTCTTTTCAACAGCGAGGTGATTCAGGCCAATTCCAATAGACTTGTGATAGAGAGAGCCATCTGCACCCAGAAAGAAAACGGTGGGATCTGAATGTAGATCACAATGTAGTATTTTCACTTTTTTTGTTGTTGTTTGATTGCTTCTTTTTCTTTCTCACTTTTTTCCTTTTTGATCTGATTTTTCTAGTGCAGCATGATAAATGTGGAACTAGGTTTAGAAGAATTGCACATGTTTAACTTATACTGGATCAATTGCTGCCTAAGGGAAGGAACTAGGGTAAGAAAAGGAAAAAAATCTGGAACACAGTTTTGCAAGAGTGAATTTTGAAAATAAAAAGAAAGCTATTATTAAAAAAGATATAAACCAAGAGAACTGAAGATAGCCCTGGATACAGTGGGTTTTTTAAGTTAAGGTCTTTTCCAGGTCTCAGTTTAATTGAAGTAATTCCCATTTGGTGATTAAGGCTAGGTAAGAAATGAGGCAGAGAATAACCTCTTTGACTAGTCAAAAATAAAATAAAATAAAATAAAATCTTGGGGGAGAAGACCTGGCCTAAATTTGTGTTCACAACAGTAAGTTTTATAAGTTGCAGGGTGCTGAATAAGAAGCATCAATATACCAACATGGTAAGCAAATATCTGCACTGTGATGGCTAGGGGTCAGAGTAAGAGATCAAGGTGATTATGCTGTGAAAGAAACAGTGCTATACCAACCTAAAAGCTCTCTTGCTTATGAACTTCCTCCTGAGTGTTGCGGGGAAAGGGGAAAGGGAAAAGACTAATTTCTCAGCCAAGCCAAGATGACTGATTATCATGAAGAAATACAGTTGTGTCCCCAACACTACTTCTCCATAAAGAGCTTGAAAATGCACCGGCATGAGTCTCTATCCAGAAATCCAAGAAAAAAATTACAGTGAATCACATTTCCAGCCCAAGTTAACAAAGGGAACAGAGAATTGTGTAGAACATTCCAGTGAAGTAGGATGTGCACCCAGGCAAGAAAAGGTCCCTGATTCATACAAGGGAACCCTGACCTTGTGAAGAGTGGATTAATAGATGCTAACTGGCACTGCACTCAGATTGATTCTTTTTTTTTTCTTTTCTTGGACAAGGTAAAAAAAAGGGGGAGGGAGGCATTCTTTGCCCAATCTCAGACTGAGAATTCAGGGCTTAGACTAGAAGGGAAGTAAGTGATCATATTTTGCTTTGCATCAGCCTATACTAAATGCTTGTGGGTCTCTAGCTTAAGCTGTTACTGAGATTCTGGAATATGGTTTTAGGGAGTATAGAATTGGGTAAGTGTGGAAAACAGTGTGATTGATTACAGGATAGATGAATTGTGGGAATAGGGATAATATAAATGGTTTTTTTAAAGAAAGTGGATAGTGGAGTTAGCAACCACCCCTCGTAGACAATTAAGGAGTGCTAATTGTTTTATGGAACTTATCCACATCTTGCAGATTTTGTCAGTGGATCTCAGTTTGCAAGCTTCCTGGTGCCTCAAAGGATTTGTTAGATTCCTCCTCTCCCCTTAATTGTACAAGGATAGACACGGATGGACAGTAAAATTTTAAAGGATGATATGTTAGCTTGTAACTTTATCTCAGGGGAAAAAATTGTCAAATTCATAAAATTAATACAGCACAAAATCAGTTAAATTCATAGAGAAGAAATTAAAAATAACATTAATTTTGACATTTTTCATTTGAACATGATATCTAGGCTTTTTGAGGGGTCAAGCCATGCAGGTAGTCCAATGATTCTTACATTATCTCTCCTTAGTCTCTTTTCCAGATTTTTGCTTTGAGGTACCTTACAATTTCTTTTATATTTTTAATCTCTGGTCTTTAATGTTTCTTGTTGTATAATCTTCGATTACCTTTGACTATTTGATCCATTCTAGTTTTCAGGAAGTTTGTTGTTTTGATAAGGTTTTATATCTTTTATGCCAATCTATTAATTCACTTTCTAAATCTTTCTTCTTAACTCTTACTTCTTACTTATCTTAACTCTTACTTCTCTTCCCATTATTTTTCCTCTAGAGCTCTCATTTGATTTTTAAAATCATTGTCAAGGTAGAACATAAGGGAAAATTAGAAATAGAAAAAAGTCCAACGATTACCACCTAAAAAAGATCCTTTGCAGAAAATACACAAATATTATTGCCAAATTTTGAAACCCTCAGATCAAAGAGAAAATTTTGCAAGAAACAAATAAAAAACAATTCAAATACGCTGGAGTTACAATTAGAATTGTATAGAAATTATCAGCAGCCAATTAGGCCTATGGAAAAAATTTCATGTCAGAAAAATTATCCATAATATTGAACAAAAAAAAAGGACATTCAACAAACTTGCACATTCTCAGGACTATCTCTAAACCAAACTCAAACTTAATTTTAAAAAAATTAACATAAGAGCCAATATTAAAGATTAATTTCAAGTAACTCAACATGGAGAAATCATTTATGCTTTTTATATGGAAATGTATACCCTATATTTAAGACCGACATCATTTAAGGCTGTTGGGATAGAGTTGAGTATAATATAAGCAGAAATGTCTAGGAAAAGATAAAAATAGTAATTATGTTATAAGTGAGATACAGAGGAAGAATCAACACAGAAGCATTAGAGGGAGGAGGAGGGTTTATAGTTATAAAAACCTATTCACATTGGGAATGGTACATGAAGCTAGGTATAGCATCCTCTGAGAAATCGACATTATATTTCAGCCATATTAATATTAATTATATATAATATAATAATAAAATAATAATTAATTGTTTAAGATGCATGTTTACATATAGGTGAATGTATACATATATGTATATGTGAGTATGTGTAACTGGTATGTATACATGTAGATATATGTAGGTATATAGATATGTGTATGAATATGTTTATATATCTCTATATATGTGTGTGAATGTATATATGTGTATTTATATGCACTTATAAATATAGGCCTATATAGGTATATATTAATATATCTGTGCTTGATTGTAGTCTTAATTGAACAAGGTGGGAAGATGAAAGGGGAAAAAAAGAATAAAGTTTGAAAAGTACATGGCAGTGAACAAAAGAATAACCTACAAAGAAGCAAAGAAAAGATGGACACTCATGAATATAATTTCTTATTATTATATATGGGGTTTTTTTGGCTGAGGCAATTGGGGTTAAGTGACTTGCCCAGGGTCATACAGCCAGGAAGTATTAAGTGTCTGAGGTCAAATCTGAACTCAGGTCCTTCCGACTTCAGGGCTGGTGCTCTATCCACTACACCAACTAGCTATATGCTTTCTTGAAAAGAAAATTTATTGTTATATATTTTGACTCTCCCCTGACGTTCTGCTGGGCACATGACAATGTGTTGTTTTGTTTTCTTTTGTTTATTTTTCTTTTTTGTCTTTGTTTTTTCTATTTTGTTTTTTCTTATTTTAGTTCAATTTAGTTCAATTTAAAAAATAAGTTTAAAAAATTCACTATCAGTCTCTTTTTTTAATTCTTATTTCATCTCTACAATGAGATACTGTAGAGATGAATTCTTTTTTTATGCCCAAGTTGTCTAGAGCCATTTTATTCTAAGTTTGCATTGAAGTACTGAATCTTGTGTTATTCCAGATCCCCCAAATAGACAACATTTAAATCTCAGGGCAGAATGTTTCATACTTCTCCAACGCCTGGAGTATCTAACATAGTATCTTGCATATGACACATATAGAAATGCTAATTAGTTTCATCCAGTCCAGAATTCTTTATTTATAATCTAACATATAACTTATTTATAAACTATGAGGCAGCTAGGTGATATAATAGATAGAGCTCCAGGTATGGAGTCAGAAAGATCTGAATTCAAACTAACTGTGTGAACTTGGGCAAGTCACTTAATCTCAGTTTCCTCAACTGTTAAATGGGGATAATAAGAGCTTCTACCTTCCAGGGTCATTGTGGATCAAATAAGGTAATAATTACAAAGCACTTTGCACAGTGTTTGGCACATAGTAGGTATTTTATATATATATTAGGCATTAGCTATTGTTATGATTTTTAAAGACTATTTAGAATATACTATCTCCAACACTTAGTACAGAATATTTATTCAGAATATGTCAAATTGTAATCCTGCCATGATTTAAAAAAAGCACTTGCTTGAGCATTCAAATGAAATGCTTAATTTGGAATTTGGAGACTTCTGAGTTTAAATACCATCTCTTATACTTACTAACCATATGATCCTGTATAAGGCATCTCCTCTCACTAAGGCTTCCTTATTTTTAAAATGAACATAATAATACTTGTAGTACCTACTGTATTGAGTGGTACTTGTAGTACCTACTGTGTTGAGTGGTACTGAGGATCAAATGGTGTAAATACACTAAATTTATTTTATAGTGAAGGACAGAATTAGTAGAGGAGAAACAGATCTGCCTCTTTCACTTCAGTTTTGTTAAGTCCCTCCTTCTGGTTAATCAGATCCACAAAGCCATTTATATGGAGCAGGCACATAACAGAAATTGAAATTAATTTGTTCTCCTGAAATCAGGTAAGAATAAGTCCTGGGGGACCTCCTATTTGAAGATTCTGGGGCCAGACAAGAAAAAAGAGTCATGATAGCTGAAGGAACCTTTTGTAAGTCAACTGGATATAGTAAGACCTACATAATAAAAGAGCTAAGAACTTGTTGAATGAATCCAGGACAACTTCACAAAAAGGCCTTGACAATCCTTTGGAGGAAAAACAAAACTGTAGCTATAGATGACTGGTGGAAGAAGAGGCTACAATAGCATTCCACAATATCTAAAGATGGCAGCAGCATCTCAGCAGAAAAATAATGAGGAGCAGGATTTTTTTTAATTTCTTTTTTGAAATATGTATATATATTTCCAATTACATGTAAAAGCAATTTTTAACATTCTTTTTTTAAAGGGTTCCAAATTCTCTTCCCCCTCCTTATGTTCCCCCTCATTGACAAAGCAAGCAATTTTATATAGATTATATATGTGTAGTCATGCAAAAAATGTTTCCATAATAGTCATGTTTTGAAAGAAAAAACAAAAAGAGAGGGGATGGAGGGAGGGAAGGAGGAAGAAAGAGGAAGGGAATAAATAGACCTAATGCTGGCATTGCTTGGTTAAATGTTATGCATGGTTTTATAGCCCTTTGGGCACAGTTCAAAATTGTCTTCCAAAATGGCTGAATGAATATACAACTTCATCTGTAGTGCGTTAGTGTTTATCCCCTCCAACATTTGTCATTTTGCTTTTTTATTATATTAATCATATATCATATTCTGTCATATTAATCTGAGGGTATGAGGTGGTAGCTCAGAGTTCCTTTAATTTGCATTTCTCGCATCAATAGTAATTTGGAACATTTTTAAAATATGAGTATAGCTTTGATTGCTTTGTCTGGAAATTACCTATTCATTTCCTTTGACTATCAATTGAGAAATGGCTCTTATTTCTATAAATCTGACTCTATTTTCTATATGTTTGAGAAATGAAGTCTTCAGTAGAGTTCACTGTAAAATTTTTTCCCACAGTAATGATTACCAACTATGTACTTCCTTCCATCTATTTCTCCCTATTTGTCCTTTTCTCTCTCCTTTCATCCTGCCCATTCTAAAAAGCATTTTGCTTTTGAGTTTTATGTCCCCCAAACTGCACTCCCTTCTATCAGCTCCGCCTATTTTTTCTTATCCCCTTCTTTCCTGTAAGGTAAGACAGATTTCTACATCTAACTGAGTGAGTATATTATTCCTTCTTTAAACCGATTCCAATGAAAATAATGTTCACATACTCCTCTCCCTGCTTCCCTCATTTTCCCCTCCACTGCAAAATCTTTCAGGTCTCTTTTATGTCAGAAAATTTATCCCATTCTACCTCTCCCTTTCCCCTTCTTCCAGTGCATTCTTCTTTCTCATCCCTTGATTTTATTTATTTATTTTTTAAAGATAATTATACCATCACATTCAACCAACACCTCTGCATTCTATGTTTTCTCCTTCTAACTACCCTAATAATGGGTGAGTTTTTAGGAACTATAAATATCAGTTCCCCATGTAGTAATACAAACAGATTAACCTTAATAAATTCCTTATGATACCTTTTCTCTATTTAACTTTTTATGCTTTTTTTGCATCTTTTATTTGAAAGTCAAATTTTCTATTTATCTTGGATCTTTTCATCAGAAATGCTTGATAGTCCTCTATTTCATCTCAGTTTTCCTGAGAAAATGATTCTTGGTTGTAATCCTAGCTCTTTTGCCCCCCAAAATGTCATATTTCAAGTTCTCCCATCCTTTAATATAGAAGCTGCTAAATCTTGTATAATCTTGACTCTGACTCCATCATATTTAAATTATTTCTTTTTGGCTGCTTGTAGTATTTTCTTCTTGATCTGAGACGTCTAGATTTTTACTATAACATTCCTAGGAGTGTTTATTTTGGGATCTTTTTCAGGAGGTGAATGGCGGGTTCTTTCAATTTCTATTTTATCCTCTGGTTCTATAATATCAGGGCTGTTTTCCAATTTCTTGAAAAATTATGTCTAGGATCTTTTTTTGATCATAACTTTCAGATAGTCAATAATTCTAAAATTATCTGTCCTGGATCTATTTTCTAGGTCGGTTATTTTTTCATTGTGATATTTCACATTATCTTCTTTTGATTTTATTAAATTGTTTCTTAATGTCTCATAAAGTCATTAGCTTCTACTTGCCCAATATAACTTTAAAGGAATAATTTTCTTCAGTAAACTTTTACACCTCTTTTTCTATTTGGCCAATTCTAATTTTTAATAAGTTCTCTTCAGTGAATTTTTATATATCTTTTTTCATTTAGCTAGTTCTGCTTTTCAAGGCATTCTTCTCTTCATTGGAGAATATGTCTCCATTACCAAGCTATTAACTTTTTTTCATGATTTTCTTGCATCATTCTCATTTTTCTTCCCATTTTTTCCTCTACTTCTCTTAATGTATTTTTAAAATCCTGCTTTGAGCTCTTCCATTGCCTGAGACCAATTCATATTTTTCTTTGGGACTTTGGAAGTAGAAATTTTGACTTTGTATTGTAATTTTCTATGGTCAGGTTTTTTTCTATTGTTTGCTCATTTTTTAACCTATTTCATGACTTTTAACTCTATGTTAAAGTGGGGCTCTGTTTCCCAAGTAGAGGGGGCACTGTCCCAAGCTTCAGTGTTTTTTGGTGCAGCTGTTTTCAGAAGTAATTCTGGGGACCTGTAACCTTTTGGCTCTTCCAAAGTAGTTTAATCTAGGGAAAGCTGTGTTTACTATTCTCCCATACTATGCACTGGCTTGTAAGTGACCACAAGCAGTCTTTTTCACCCTGACACTGTGACCAGGGTCCCTGTTCCACTGGGGTTGCAAGCTCTTCTGTGTTAACATTAATCCTCATGCTGGGACTAAGACCAGGACTGAACCCCAGATGTACTTGGGTACATGCAATGCAATAAAGTCCTGCTCCTGGTGCCAGCAAAAGATACCCTGTAAATCTCCTTCTAACCTGTTCTCTGATCTCCTTGTTGTTCATGTGTTGAGAGATTTGGAAACTCAACGGTTCCCCTGATTCAGTGGCCTGAGACTTGCTCTTGGTTTGCTAAGGCCCAATCTGTATAGGCTTAGCCCACATTAGACTATACTCCACTCTTACCCTGGGGCAACAGACCTTCTAAATTATCTTCAAGTAGAAAATTCTTCCACTTCGTCTTTTTCTAGATTCTGCCACTCTGAAATTTATTTAGAGTTATTACTTAAAAGTATTTGGAGGAGTCTGGGGGAGAGCTCAGGTGTTCTCTTCCTTTACTCTGCCATCTTGACTTCATTTCCCCTCCTCCCAGATTTTCTTTGGCTATTCCCCATGCTTGGAATGCTCTCCCTCCTCCATTCTTACTAATAAGCTCCCTGACTTCCTTTAAGTCCCAACTAAAATCCCACCTTCTATAAGAAAGTGGGATTTTCCAGCCCCTCTTAGTTCTAGTGCCCTCCCTCTGTTAATTATCTTCCACTTAGCTGACATATAGCTTGCTTTGTAATATATTTGTCTGCATGTTGTCTTTCCTTCTAGATTATAAACTCCTTGAGGTCAGGGGCTTCTTTTTTGTATCCTAAGTGCTTAGCATAGAACCTGTAACATGGGAATTTATTAAATATTTACTGATTAAGTGAAACTAAAGCATTTATTAAGCTCTTACTACATGCCAGGCACTGTGTTAAGTGCTAAATATATAAAACAAGCAATAAATATAGTATTTACTCTCAAGGTGCTTACCTTATAATGGAAGAAAGTAATACACAAAGGGGAGATAGAAAGTAGGATAAAGTGAATATAGTATGGTCTGAAAAAAGCTGAGAAATGAAATAGAGGTTTGATTTAGGTCAAGATAAAGTGAAAGCTCACCTCTCAGAGTCCAAGAACCCAGAGTAAAAAGCAGATTCAAAAGCAGTTTCAAAAAGATGTTAGAATAGTTTAATGTGCTGTCCTAGGTGCTAGATAACCTAAAGGTATCTAAGACACATCCCATCCTCAAAAAACTTAACAATTGAGCTTTTTCAGGGTCTCTTCTAATGTATTTTTTCCTTCTTCCACCAAACAAATGGAATGAAAATTAATCGTCAAAGGAGTGTTTATTATTATAACAGAATTAATTATTATAGAATAAGGAAGCAGAGTAAGAATCAGAAAAGTCGAGTTACAATTCTTGTTATTTATTAGGTGTGTAATGTTGGATTAATCATTTGTCCTCTATGAACCTCAGTTTCCTGAAAAAAGAATCAAGATAATATGACCATTATGCCTATGAATTTATTGTGAAAACAAACCAGATATAATGTATGTTAAATAGTGTTATATACCATAAACAGAATTGCAGGCATTATTATCATCAGTCTGGAACAAATTGCAAAAACTTGTTGTTTTAATGAAAACAGAAGCCAGTCACCAATTACAAGCTTATTATGTACCAAAAGTTCATTTATAAGGTACATATTAGAATTGAGAACACATTTCCCTGTAAAAACAATGTTATAAATAATGGTTAGATTTCTGAGTTAGTTCACAAAAGCCCATTTTATTCACAATGTAGCTAACTTAATAATAACAATATGGTAGTAATACTGGTGCTAAAACCCCAGGGTACCACCCTCCCATTCAGTCCTGAGTCACTCTGATTGACTAAGCCCTTCCCTCTTTCAATTAAGCCCAAGAAATAATCTGGGAGACAGGATCTGCTTGCAAACTCCATCTCACCAACATTCTGCTCACAACCTTTGGATCCATCTATTCTGGTCTTCTTTGAGGTTCTGCCAACTTGGCTGGCAAATCCTAACCCTCTGCTTTCCCTAATCCTTGTCATTCAGAAGAATAACCTGCCTGGGCAAAATCCACTTTTCCCTTACCCCATCCTGCCCCACCTAAGCCCCACCTCTTCTCAGCCCCTCTCATCCTGTGCCTGTCCCTTCCAGTGTGTTGTCCGGTACCCTCATTCTACTGTTACCAAACTCCCCACCATCTTCAGTCTGTCTTCTGAAACCTGACTTCTTCCAAAAGATACATCCCTGTCAAACTCTTCAGTGGCAATTTCTGTTTCAATAATGCTCCCTGACTCCATGCCAGAAAGAAGAGTAGGTTATATTCCTATAAGACCAAACTTCCTTTTTAACCTACAACCTTGTGCTGCTGCCACTATTCAAAATCCACTTTTTTACTAGAAGTCACATTATCTGATGCCATCATCCTGTCTTGATTCTTATCACTATAATCTACTACATTTTGTCACTGCCTTTAGTCACCAACTCTCCATCCCATATCCTTCCATCACTCTCAGTGACTTTGATGTTTATGTTAATGACTCTTCCAACCCCCAACCAATTAATCAACCTCTCCCTGTTCTGTGAGCATATCCTTCCTTTCCTGACTTTACCTTTTTCTCTTTATAATCTTGACCCCAGAGTTTTAGCAACTTCATCAAGTCAGTTTTCCTTGCCTGAATCCCTAATCATTTCCTAGGTATAATTCAGTCTTACCCTCTTTTCACAATCTCTTAGTCCTGTTCTGAATTAATTTTTCTTGCCTCACAAGGGGTTCCTAAGTTGGGGTTTGTTAAATTATTTTTTGTTTTTAAAATTCTGACAACTACATTTCAATATAATTAGCTTTCTTTGCTGCTGTTTAGTTGTCACTCAGTTGTGTCTACTCTTTGTGACCCCATTTAGGGTTTTCTTGGCAAAGATATTGGAACAGTATGTCATTTCCTTCTTCAGACCCTTAACAGATCAGTAAACTGAGGCAAACAGGATTAAGTGACTTATCCAGTTACACAATGCTCTCTCTTTTGTTCCAACCAGCTATCCTATCTTCTTTGGTAATCCTAAATATTTTATTCTATGCATTTGAAACATGATTCTGAAAAAAGAGCCATAGATGTTTACCAGACTGATTGCCTTTTGGCAAAAGATTAAGACTTCTTGCTTCAAAGTCTTGTTCCCATAAGCCTACCATTAAAAAAGGTACTGTTTTCTATCCTCTAATTCCTTGCCTTTCCCCCCATCATTCATCTGCACATCTACAACACTGAGTCATCTTCATTATCCATTGTCCTCATTCTTCCTGGCTGCCAAGTATGTTAGAAGAACTCAGAAAACCATATTGTATAACAACAATGATGAAAATAATACTAATAATAAATAACTAGCATCTGCATAGCCCTTTAAGGTTTACAAAGCACTTAACATATATAATTTTATTTGATGCCCACAGCCCTATGAGCTAGTCGCTGTTATCATCCCCATTTTAGAAATAAGCAGACTGAGATAGGCAGAGGCTCACTATTAAGTGTTTGAGGTAGGATTCAAACTCAAGTCTTCTTGACTGGCACTCTATTATGCTGCCTAAGCTTCTACAAAGTCATGCTTGCAGACTGTAATTGGACAATGCTTTTGTTGATCTTTCTTGTTTCTTCTGTGCTCTTTTCCCCTCCTTTTGTTATCACCTTAATTGCAGCTGTCCTTAAAAGTATTAAAATAGCCTAGTATTATGGGAAACCTGTTAGATTCTCAGAAAGGAAAGAGCAAGATTCAAATGCTGCCTTGTTTACTAGTTCTGTGACTATAAGTACGTCACTTAACCACTCTGCCTCAGTTGCCCCATCTGTAAAATAAAGATAATATCTGTAATATATCACAAAGTTCTTCTGTGTTCAAATTAGAATATAAGCAAAGCATTTCAATCATCAATGATCTCATCTTCACCATTAATATTTAAGGATTAAGGACAATTATCCTTTTCAATATGAAGAATCCTTTTCAGGCTCACTGAAGAACATAATGAATAACATGATAATAATATTTTCCCAGGATGACCTTTATTTCCATTGCCCATAAGTGTTTCCATGCCCATCCCTCTGTTTGTCATCTGGGGAAAGAAATTAGACAATATAGTAGAGAATGAGATCTACTAAGAACAAGACATCATTAATGTCATAGTAACTCTTTCAGATTAGGACCAGCATGTCTGGTTGTATGTATACACGTGTATGTATGTGTGTATACATATATACATACACATACATATATAGATTTTTTTTAACAGAAAAACAGATGAGTGAGGAAAAATATTCAATTGCTGAATTTAAAAGCTTCATTTTTTTTCTAAGTTTTTGTTTGTTGGCTTTTAATTTGGGCTTTTAAAATTTTTATGTGTTGGAGGGAGCAGATAAGGAGGTGAGAGAATATGAAGGGAAAGTCAAGTTCTTCATTAAATATTTTTTGGTTGGGTGGGGCACGGTTAGGTCCAGACATGATTTCATTAGGGCAAGAAACTCCCACTATGGAAATTCCCTCACTCAATATAGATCAGTAGCTATTTGATAATTTGCAGTCTTAAAGAGCTGCCTAAGGTGCTGCAAGATGATCACACAAAATTCAGAAAGTAGGTTCTTGAAATGAATCTCTTGATTCTTGATCCATTGCACCATACTGCGTGTTCCTTAAATATAACTTTAATTTTGAGAAACTCCAGGATTCATTCCTCTCTACTTAAAATTCAAAAATAGGCACCGATTTTCTTTGAAAGTTTGTCAAAGATGTTCTGGGCATCTGGTTACAATATTAATCAGTACTTCAGGACAAATACAAGACCTGGTACAAAGCTTGAAGAGTAGGACTTGGACCTCAGTATTTCTGGAGCTATTTTCTAAATGGATTAACTAATGGAGCTTTTCCATCACCGATCTTCTAAATTCTAATCATTCTCCTTAATACTGAAAAAACAAATAAACAAAGAGAAATACAATCCAACTTTTGTCTTAAAAAAAACCAATTAATTTTAAAATCATTTTTTAAACCTTATTAAGTTTTTAAAAAGTAAGTTTAGTTTTGATCCTCTGAAGCACGTTATATTATACACACACACACCCACACCCACACACACACACACACACACACACACACACACACACACACAATATGTTTATTTGAGTTCTAACTTTCAAGGTTCATGTGAAACATTTTAACATCCCAGCAAGCAATTCAGGTACATGTGCCCTACTTGTAAGAAATCCTAATGCACAAAAATCCTCATTGTATACTGTAATTGTATACACTGTACATAGAAATTTCTATCTTCTCACCCTTCAGCTTTGACTAATACACTAATAATTAGTTAGCACCGAAGATAATTAGCAATGGTAGGCTTAGAACACCTTTCTCCTCATGTTCTTTGGCAATTATTCTTTACTTCTGGCCCATGCCACAGACGAGCTATGGAACCTTGTTTAGTCTTGCTAATGATACCAAAAGCTACCAACATGCCTCAACCTTTGCATTAAACTACATAACTTGTAGATAGTTTGATTTTGCTCTTAAATTTATATGTTAAAGTTCATCTTTTCTAGAATTAAATACCAAACATACTGCTCTTTCTAAATGAGGAGCTTCTGGTCATTGCACTTTTGACACATGCCTTATGTGAGTTCACGGCTAAGTGATTTAACCTCATTCTGACTCAAAAACTCTATTACTGCTGATTATATAGGAATCACACATCTGTATCACTGAATTTTTCCACACCAAGACATCAAAACTCAGATATCAATTTAAATAGGAATAAAAAACATCAACAAATAACCACTAGAAAGTAAACGAAAGCTTTACTGAAAACACTTATTAGGGAACTCAAAGTAATTCTACTGTAGAATGGGGGAAAACTTGGTTCTTATTCCTAGAATGCCCTTTTTTCCTTTCTTCTTTTCACTCTCTTTCTTGGTATTAGTTCAACATCTATATAGGTAAACAGTGGAATTTTGTTTCTTGCTCTCAGGAGAAAGGGATAAAGAAAGGATGAGAGGGAAGAAGGCAAAAAGGGAGGGAGGAAAGAAGAAAACACGCATTGAGTGCTAACCATGTTCCAGCTACTGCACTAAATTCTTATATATGTTTTTTTTATTTTAATAGTATTTTTTCCAATTGCATGTAAAGATTGTTTTCAACATTTATTTTTGTAAGATTTTGAGTTCCAAATTTTTTTCTCCCATTCTTCCTTACATGTACAATTCTTTTTAACATATTTCTATATTAGTCAAGTTGAGAAAGAAAAATCAGAACAAAAGGGAAAAACCACAAGAAAGAAAAACACAAAACAAAACAAAACAAAACAAAAAATCAAAAGGTGAAAATACTATACTTCAATCCACATTTAGTCTCCACAATTCTTTCTCTGGATGAAGATGGCACTTTCCATCCCAAGTCAATTGGGACTGTCTTGGATCACTGCATTGTTGAGAAGAGCTAAGTCTGTCATAGTTGATATAATCCTGCTATTACTGTAGTATTTACATGTTAACACAGTAGGTGTGTGTGTGACCCTGGGTAAGTTACTTAATATTTGACTGCTTCATTTTCCTCAATTCTAAATTAGAGATCATAACAATATCTTATGTGAGGATCAAAAGAGATAATATTTGCAAAGTGTTTAGCACAGTGCCTGACACACAGTAGGTGCTTAATAAATGAATATTTTCTTCCCTTCCTGACTTCAAGTCTAGTACTCTATCCACTGTACCTTGTAGGTCCCTCAAAGCATCACCAACCTTTCCCCCAACAAAACAACCTTTCCTAATTACATGGAACCCTTGCTCCATGTAACAAGAATGACCAGCACTCTTAAATGGCCTGGGAGGAGGCCAGGGATTATTCCATTACACCTAGAGTTGTCTGACTGACCTTAAAACAAGGATAGCTGCAGACATCAGAGGAGTGGCAACCAGAAAATCTGATCCAAGTAAAAGTTGATTTTAAAAAGACAGAAAACCAATACTTTCCATTCCTGAAAACCATGGGAAGTGTCTTTGTTATTCTCTTATTTCTCTTTGGCAGCCCCTTTTCATCTGTGTAGAATTCAACTATGAATGTGTTTTCCAATATTTCCTGTTGCTTGTTTTTCTGTGATTAGACATAGGTAAGGCATCTGGGAAACCATCTGGACCATAGGGGCTTTTTGAAGCATTTCATAAAAGAACAGGACACAGGGTCCTTCACGGCTTTGGAAATGGAGGATGGCAAAGGATAGAAGGATGAAAAAAGAAAGATATAGAGGGGAAAAAAAACAAAAAAAAAACTTGTTTGGAACACACTGAAATAAAAAGGGAAAGGCAAAAACTGATTTGAAAACAACTAAATAGAATTCTCTGAGGATTAAAACATATCTGGGGGGAGGGAATGACCTTTAAGGAATTACTTTCTCTTCCTCAGAACATGGAAGGAATTAAAAAAAAAAAAACTTATTCCAAAATGGCGGCAAATAAACTAGAAAAGCTTATTATTTTTATTTACTCACCTACTCTACTTCTCAAACCTATAATTAGTAACAGATTCCCCACCCCCTTTTGTGGATGAGACCTCCCTACCTCACCCCCTAGGGGCAAGATTATATCAAGAATTGTTATTTCTATGTGTGGTTTTGGGTTTTTTCCCCCTCCTTATTCAGATTATATAATGTGCAATTAGACATGTTTAGAAGCCGGCGTGTTGTGTAACACAATACAGCTCTCTTTGTCATTGGTCTTCCAACCTTAAAAAACATCGCCCACACCCACAGAATTAAATGCCCTTGGTTTTCCAATTCTAAGTAGAACAGTTCTTAGTTCCTGAATTCCTGGAAACCAGCAAGGAGAACTCAGAAGAAACCAGGTACAGCAAAATCACAATAAATGGCAGCTGTTAAGTGATTATAATAACATCCTTGATTTCATCCTGAGTAAGACTTGGCTAGGAGAGAGTCACAGCTTTAACTTACCTCCCCCCCCCCCTTTTTTTAACTTTTCATTAACTATTTTCAAGATTAGACACTAATTTCCAGAAACTGAATTGTATATGCTAACCATCTAAATGCTATTATGCGTTTAAAAAGTCATTTAGCTTAACACTTCACAGTGTCCCAAAAGTCTCAGTACTATTTCTTAGCTGCTAAAAAAAGTTAGTGCCTGGCTGGCTAGATGACTTTTAGTAGCATAAATTGGCATTTAGATTGTGGAGATAGGCAATTCAGTTTCTGGAAAATAGTGTCTAATCTCAAACTGCCAGAGATTAAAACTGCACTATGACTTTTGGGACAAAGTGTATATTAATCTACTGAGAACAAAACTAAAGCCATCAAAAGCTTCAAGTGAATATTTCATCAACATAATATTTATAAGCCAACATAATATTTATTATCCATTCATGCAAAAGGCCCAAAATAAATCCTTTCACTTTAATTTCAAACTGGAAATACTGGCTAGGTTTTCTTTCTTTCAAAATGTATTTTAACAAAGATTAAGTGACTTCTTTTAAATATATTCTCCTTCAAATGCTTAAAAGTTAAAGAGCATTTTTTTTGCCTTATCTAAAAATATTCTGTTATTTAGTTCAGAGGATTTTATTTATTTGCATTAAAAACTGTGGTTTTGCACCAAATGCCCTTTGGAGACCTGACAACAGAGGATGTCACAGAAGCTTTCTGAATAGTTTCTCTCTTTTCCCTACAAAATTTTTTTTAATTATCTATTTCACCTTAATACTTTCAGTATTATTATTTCAGTTATAAGAATTGTAAAGGGAGAATCATTTACATTTTGGATTAAGCATGCACATGCACAAGCAGATGGTAGATTTTAATCTTAAACACATTCATTGTTAGCCTACAGATTAGGGGCTAATTTTGTTCTTCAGTTGCTATAGGACCCTTTGTAGCTTGATATAGTAGTAACAACAGTTTCTTTCCTTCCCTCTTTCCTTCCATGTCTGTCTGTCTGTGTCTCTCTCCCCATATAAATGCGTGCATGTCTGTATGTGTGATAAATGTATATCATACACATATATAAATACACATGCACAAATTGCTCCATTTATCAATTGCAACATCAATGCAAAAAGCAGACACTAACAATAATGAAGAAAAATGCATCACGAATGACTGCATCAAAGCATTTTAGGTTTAAGTTTATATTTATTACACATCTCTAACAACAATATATAAGTTGATAAAACATGAAAAATTATATGGAAGTCCATTTACATGTACTGCCTATTTTATATAGTAGATATATTCATAAAATTCTGGCTGCAAACTGCATATTTAGAAAATAGGATGTATTTTTTAAAATATGGCAGATAATTTTGCTATTTGAAAGAATTCTACAAAGAATCCTTTTGTAAAACAAAGAATCGCATTCTAAATAAAATCTGTTTTAACTAAAGGGGAATATACTTGTGTACAAGATTATTTTAGTACTAAAATAAAATCAATTTTTTATAATATAGTATCTTCATGTGTAGAGTCCAAAATGCTGGTCAAGGAAAGAAAAAATTGTCAAGAAGGAATTTATTAAATATTATTACTAGAGATATAGTCTAGAAAATAAACTTTCATTGAGATTCACAGAACTGGATTTCCAAATTGTCTAATTAAACTGTAAATCTGTACAAGTAATTCAATCAAGGGCTAAAATTCAAAAATTGAAGGATGCTGCTTTGTCAAGCTAATCAGCTCCCTTTTTAATACATAAAACCCAAATACAAAGGCTGATTTTCCCATCCAGTTCCTTGTCTCACCTGATTCTTCTATGTGTCAACCAGAAGGTTTAGAAGACAAATTTGGAGTAAGGGAAGCAAGCCTAAAGTCTTCCTCAGATACTTACTAGCTATACAACCCAGGAAAGTCCTTTAGCCTCTGTCTACCAAAGATCATCTACCTCATAGAGTTGTTGTCAGAGTCAAATGAGGCAAAACATATAAAGTACTTTGAAAACCTAAAAGTGCTAAATAAATGCTGTTATTATTGTTGCTGCTATCTGTTCTAAAAGGCAGAAATCAGAACAGTTGATTTCCCCATCCCACCAGGATTCTAACTAATTAGCTAGGCTTCAGTTCTTAAGATGCTCTCACCTTTACTGTGACCAATTTAATGAATATCCATTTGGTGGAGGGAGGGGAATGTAATGCATTCTCACTCATTGCGAATTTTTTGGTGATAGTTGGAATGCCACCCCTGGGGAAACCATAACTAGGATTTATGCCTAAGGGAAGGGTTGGAGACTAGGTAACTTCTAAAATTCCTTTCAATCCTACATTTAAATCACTTTACCCCTTGCTGTTCTCTTCTTTTCTCTTCACTTTTTCTCCCCTTCTGAAACTCCTGAATTCAGAGAAGCTGGGGAGTGCTGGAAAAAAGGATCATGGCAAGTAAGTGTGACTTTTGTTTCCTGACCTACGTCACTTCTCTCTCTCTCGATGTGATATACAATGATTACACATTGCACTGAACTCCTCGCTCATCCAATATCTAATTTATTCAGCATCCTCAATTCTCCAGGGCAAAGCCAAGAAGTGGATGTAAGCAAGCAAACATAGCTCTGAACAATGGTTCATAGGTCATACAGGACATAATTTAAGGATTAACCATTTTACTCACAGGTTGCCCACACAGGTTCTCATTCAGAACTGATTAACTCTGAAGACAAGTTAGTTGTGAACTGGAGAGAACAATGAATTTGAAGGTGGAAGATGTGGGTTCAAGTTCAATGCTGGTGCTCACTAGTTCTGCAATCACATCTCTCTAGAGCTTAGTTTTCTTATCTCCTAATGCTAATTCTTACATTACCTTCTTCCCAGGATTGTTATAAGAAGGGACTGTGATCTATGTGCAAAAAAGGCTTTAGACTCATAATGGGCCCAAGAAATTTTAGTTCTTCTTATATTAGATGCAATTCTAACAAGTTTGGTTGTCTGATTTCTTTATAAAAATGATTACTTATAAGGAGTGGGAAGAAGCAAGTTCCACAAAATGACCTCTGAAAGCCTGCAAGAGAATAAATACAGAAAAAGAACCTAAGAAGCAGATCCAAGTTAGGCCATTCAATCTAAGAACCAGTAGCCAGAGGATGGGGACGAACCCTCATCATCACATTACAATCAACACAACATAATTACTGAAGGCAGTAATAACAATGATCTTAAATCTTGGCCAGTAGACTGGACAAATTGTGACACATGTAAATAATGAAATGTTAATGTGCAGTAAAATATGGACAAAGATGAAGAATTTAGGGAAACAATGGAAGACTTGTCAGAACGGATGTGGAAGAAAAAAAGTAGACTCATCAGAACCCATACAAAAACCAGAGACTATAACAACATAAATGAAAACAGTATGGCAATGGCATATGATAGCAATAAAAATAAGGTCAGGTACAATGGATAAGGGCAGCATCAAGTATAAAAATTAAAGAATGCATTCTTCCTTTCTACTTCCAAAGAATAAACTCTAAAATAACATATACCAGCGGTCAACAGCATTCTATTAGGTTGTTTTGCTGAAAAGTCATTTTGCTTGGGGAAAAGTATTGGAATGGGGTGTTTGTGAATAAGTATCTGCCAAGTCTAAACAAAATGCTTCAAATTACCTACAAATGGATCCAAGTCTGTGAAAAGTTTTCATTATATTAGCCTTCTTTCAAACTATTGTGTTCTTTCTTTCTTCCCTTTCAGTGATACTACTGGAAAAAGCTATCTACCTTCCTTGTCCCCACTTTTCACTCCTCAGTCTGGTTTCTGACCTCATTAAACTGTAACTACCCTCTCCAAGATTATTAATGATTTCAGTGGCCAGATCCACTGATCTTTTTTAGTTATTTTCCTTCTTGATATCTCTGCTGTTTTTGACATTGTTGATCACTCTCTTTTCCTGGATACTCTTTCCTTCCTCATTTTTTGACACTACTCTCAGTTCTGCTATCTATCTATCAAGCTACTTCTTAAGGGTCTTTCTTGAAGGATCATCATCTGTATTCCAGATCATAACTATAGCTATATCCCAAGGATCTGTTCTATTTTCTCTTCTTTTCCCTGTCTTGGTGGTCTCATCCATTTCCAAGGATTCAATAAACTGAGATAACCTTCAGAAATGTATATGTAATCCTAGTTTCTTCCATGAGCTCTAACCCATGTCACCAATTGCTATAAGTGATTTCCAACTGAATTACCACAGACTTCTCAAATTCAACATGTCCAAAACAAAGATTACACCAGAATCATAGGTGGCTTTTAAAAAATAATATTTTAATAAATAATATTTTAAATAATAATATTTAGTGAAATAAATATAATCTTAACCTGGATTCTATAAACTTAAAAAAAGGAAATTGGATAACTATCTCCACATACTTAGTTTCCTTAGTCCTATGTAATCATGCCCTAGTACAATCCATGAGTACTGTGTTTTAAAAGGCAGGAAAGTATGCAATGTATTTTAAAAACAATTTCACCCTAAAATGGTTAAATTTTTATAGAGTTTTAGTGCTTTGGTGGATGAGCTTCAGTTACACTCAAAAATTTATTTAAGGATATCTATTTTACTCAGCAATGTGTTAAATGGGAGATTACCATACAAAACAAAGCAAAAAAAAAAGGTCAAAGAATTATATCTTTCCTGGCTCATAAGTCAATTGGCAATTAAAGAAAGAAGCAACTGAAATCTAAAAAGAACAGTCTCAGTTTAAGTCTCAGGTTGACTACCTACTCAGAGATCTAGCAAACCAGGCAAAATCCACAGAAACCTCCAAATTCACATTGACCCTAATTTCATGCCTCCTCTCAGTTAGCTCAGTCTATAGATAATTTCTGCTACCATAAGCAGAAAATTAACACAGAGCAATAAAAGATGTCAAGTTAGAGAAAAATAAAGTCTTTCTGTCCAAGAATTACAGACCATAGGAGGAAAAAGTGTGTAAGAAGGAAACATCTAATCAAATAATTTCAGAGTGGAAGGGAAATAGAAGCCATGAAGTTGAAGGATTCTTAATCTTTGTGCTACACCCTGCAACCCATCCCCTTGCCAGTCTGGTGAAGCATATTTAACCCCTGCTCAGAATCGTGTTTTTAAATGCATAAAAAGACATTGGATTACTAGAGAAACAAAGTATATGGAAATATAATCACAAAATAAAAATTTTTAAAGTTCACAGAAACAAGGTTAAGAACTCTTGATTTTAGTCTAATCCAATTCCATGCATGAGAAATAATTCCCCACTATACTATGCTCTAAGAGTTCCAGTGAGGAAGAACCTACTCCTTTCCCCAAGCAGCCCATTCCAGTTCGTGTTAGAGAGTTTTCCTAACATCAAGCCTAAACTTGCCTCTTTGCCACCTCCACCCATTCATTTTTCCTAGCTCTGCTCTGAATTATAACAGAACAAATATAATCTTCTTCTATATGACAGTCTTTCAACACCTTGAAAACAGCTATCATGAGCCTTCTTTTCTCTGGGCTAATCAATGCTAGTTCATTCAAATGAGCTTGATAAGGAATGATGATATAAAGTCCTTCACCACTCCATTTGCTTTCCTCTGGATGTTCTCCAGTGTACCAATGTCCTTCCTAAAATGTGGCATGCCCAGAACCAAACACAATACTCCAAAGGTAGTCTGGCCAAGAAATAGTTTAAGTCTGTTGGCACCATTGTAGCCATTTTTATTTTCCAAGTACATTTTTATTTTTTGCACTTTTTGGCCCAGAAGGCTATATAGCTACTAATCAGCTGAACAAATACATTTATTGAGACTAGTTCTAGAGTTCTCAACAGTTTTATGCCCATGACTCTCTCTCATGAGAGACCTTCATGACAGGTCGCTCAAAGTTGATCCCAGTGCACACTCTGACAGGTTCAACTAAGCTGAAAAGCCTTCAATGTTCAGACAAAGCATCTGCCTAATAATCAGCCTACCTAATTATACAGAAAATCATTACTCACTATCAAATTGTAAATTTTTTTTTGATTAGAGGGATCAATGAAGCAAATAAAAATATAGTTGATTTTCAGTTTTATGCAGTTATCCCCCTTCTACTTCATAGTGACTATGAAATCATGACAAGAAATGAGGTAGAGAACATTAAAAATAATATAGTACTTGGAATACTAACACATTGTTGGTGGAGTTGTGAACAGGTCCAACCAAGCAATTTACAACTATGCACAAAGGGCTATCAAACTGGACATTCTCTTTAATCCAGCAGTCTCACCACTGGTTCTATATCCCAAAGAGATTAAAAAAAAAGGGAAAAGGACCATGTGTGCAAAAATATTTATAGCAGCTCTTTTTGTAGTGGAAAGGAACTGAAAATTAAGTGAATGCCCATCAATTGGGGAATGGTTGAATAAATTACAATATATGAAGGTAATATAATACCTGGCCTACCCAGAAATCTAGGAACTAAGCCACATTAAAATTAACATCTCTATATAATTGAAACTAGAAGCCATAAAAAAAAAAGTTGCAGCTAAATAAATGAAAAGATTTTAACATATTCTCCTGAGAGAAGCAAATAAAGAGTTTGGTAGAGTTGGGCTCTGGAGGCATACAAAAACCAACAAGAAACAGTCACATGGTCATCTGACCTTGCAGTATTCATTAAAAGTTTAAGCAATTAGACTACCTATGCTGAGTCCTAGGATCATAATTTAAACAATATGTGCTCTGAAAAATGGAAAATGAAGAAACTTAGACACTAACTTCTCTCTTCCTGCCCCTAAATGACTATTAACAAATAGTTGCAAAAGTTACAAGAGTTGGCTAAAAATCCCAAGAAACTATTTCAGATATAAACAAATCAAAAGCATATAAATATGCTAGCATTTTCATAACGATATATTTTCAGTTGGGATTAGAGGAACCAAAGCAACTTTGGACTTTTAGCACATAAGCACTTGACATAAAAAGAAAAGAAAGGTAAGTTGGAATAACGGAAAAAATACTGCATTCAAACCAGAGGTACCAGGTTCAAATGAAAACACCCTTACTTACTACTAGTGAAATTGTGAATATCAGTAAAATGAGGGCATTGACCCAGGTATTGTCCAAAGTCCCTCCCAGCTCTAAATTTATAATCTTATGAGTTAAAGATCCTCTAGAGCAGTTTCCTCATTTTGTGGATAAAATAAAAGAAACCTAGAATAGTTAAATGACTCCTCCAGGGTCAGAGATATAAAAAATAGTAGTCCTCTTACTTCAAATCTTTTTAAGGCATTTTTCTCTTCATTGGGTCTTTATACTTCCTTTACAATTTGTCCTAGTCTGCTTTTTAAGGTGTTATTTTTTTCAGTATTTTTATGTCTCTTCTACCAAGCTGTTAACTCATTTTTCATGATTTTCTTTCATTCATCTCATTTCTTTTTCCAATTTTTCTTCTATCTCTCTTACTTGATTTTCAAAATCCTTTTAAAGCTTTTCCATTGCCTGGGACCAATTCCTATTTTTCTTGGAGGCTTTGAATGCCAGAACTTTGACTTTGTTATCTTCTTCTGAGTTCGTTTTTTGATCTTCCTTGTCACCGTTTTAATTTTCTATGGTCAGAATCTTTTTCTGTTGTTTTCTCATTTTCCCAGCCTACTACTTGATTCTTAATTATTTGTTAAGCTAGGTAAAATAAACTCTGCTTCTAGGATTGAGGGTACACTGTGCGAAACTTCAGATTTTTTTTATTATTATTAAAGCTTTTTATTTTCAAAACATATGCATGGGTAATTTTTCAATATTGACCTTTGCAAAGCTTTCTGTTACAAATTTTTCCCTCCTACCTTCCACCCTCTCCCCTAGATGGCAGGAAGTTTATTACATGTTAATTATGTTAAAATACTTGACAAATCAAATATGTGTATACATATTTATACAGTTATCTTGCTGTACAAGAAAAATCAGATCTACAACAAAAAAAAAATCTGAGAAGGGAAACATAATGCAAGCAAACATCAATAGAGAGCATGAAAATGTTATGTTGTGGTCCACATTCAGATCCCTCTTTCTGGGTGCATATAGCTTTCTTCATCACTGAACAATTGGAACTGGTTTGAAACATCTCATTGTTGAAGAGAGCCATGTCCATCAGAATTGATCATCATATAGTTTTCTTGTTGCTGTGTACAATGATCTCCTGGTTCTGCTCATTTCACTCAGCATTAGTTCATGCAAGTCTCTCCAGGCCTCTCTGAAATCATCCTGCTGGTCGTTTCTTATAGAAAAATAATATTCCATAACATTCATATACCATAATTTATTCAGCCATTCTTCAATTGATGGGCATCCATTCAGTTTCCAGTTTCTAGCCACTACAAAAAGGGCTGCCACAAACATTCTTGCACATTCTTGCCCTTTCCCTCCTTTAAGATCTCTTTGGGATATAGGCCCAGTAAAAACACTGCTGGGTCAAAGGGTGTGGACAGTCTGATGACTGTTTAAGCAAATTGCTCTCAGAATGGTTGGATCCGTTCACAGCTCCACCAACAATGTATCAAATGTCCCAGCTTTCCCACATCCCCTCCAACATTCATCATTATCTTTTTCTGTCATCTTAGCCAATCTGACAGGTGTGTAGTGGTATCTCAGAGTTGTCTTAATTTTTATTTCTCTGATCAATAGTGATTTGGAGCACCTTTTCATATGCCTAGAGATAGTTTCAATTTCATCATCTGAAAATTGTCTGTTCATATCCTTTGACCATTTATCTATTGGAGAGTGGCTTGAATTCTTATAAACATAAGACAATTATCTATATATTTTAGAAATGAGGCCTTTATCAGAGCCATTAAATGTAAAGATGATTTCCCAATTTAGTACTTCCCTCCTAATCTTGTCTGCATTAGTTTTGTTTATACAAAACCTTTTAAACTTAATATAATCAAAACTATCCATCTGGTGTTCAATTAAGCGTTCCAGTTCTTCTTTAGACACAAATTCCTTCCTTCTCCACAGATCTCAGAAGTAAACTATCCTATGTTCCTCTAATTTGCTTATAATATCACTCTTTATGTCTAAATCATGAACCCATTTAGATCTGATCTTGGTATGTGGTGTTAGGTGTGGGTCAAGCCCTAATTTCTTCCACACTAGTTTCCAATTTTCCTAGCAGTTTTTGCCAAATAATGAGTACTTATCCCAGAAGCTGGGGTCTTTGTGTTTATCAAACACTAAATTGCTATAGTTATTGCCTAGTTTGTCCTGTGATTCTATCCTATGCCACTGATCGATTGCTCTATTTCTCAGCCAGTAGCAAATGGTTTTGATGACTGCTGCTTTATAATATAGTTTTAGATCTGGTACAGCAAGGCCACCTTCATCTGCCTTTTTTTCATTAATTCCCTTGAAATTCTTGACCTTTTGTTCTTCCAAATGAATTTTGCTACTATTTTTTCTAGATCTGTAAAATAATTTCTTGAAAGTTTGAGTGGTATGGCACCAAATAAGTAAATTAGTTTGGGTAGTATTGTCATTTTTATTATATTCACTCGACCTACCCATGAGCATTTGATGTTTTTCCAATTGATTAGGTCTGATTTTATTTGTGTGGAAAGTGTTTTGTAGTTTAGTTCGTATAGTTCCTGACTTTCCCTTGGCAGATAGATTCCCAAGTATTTTATACTATCATCCATTATTTTGAATGGAATTTCTTTTTGTATCTCTTGCTGCTGAACTTTATTGGTAATATATAAAAATGCTGATGATTTATGTGGATTTATTTTGTATCCTGCACCTTTGCTAAAGTTGTGAATTGTTTCTAGTAGTTTTTTAGTTGAATCTCTAGGGTTCTCTAAGTATATCATCATGTCATCTGCAAAGAGTGATAATTTGGTTTCCTCATTACCTACTCTAATTCCTTTTATCTCTTTTTCTTCTCTTATTGCCAAAGCTAACATTTCTAATACAGTAGTAAATAGTAATGGTGACAGTGGGCAGCCTTGTTTCACTCCTGATCTTACTGGGAATGGGTCTAGTTTGTCTCCATTACATATGATTGTGCAGCTGTTTTCAGAGATAATTCTAGAGACCTATAAGTTTTCAATTCTTCCAAGGTGGTAAGATCTAAGGTGAGAACACTGTGTTTTTACTACAAGAATATCTATCACAAGTACTACTTTTCTGCTATGGAACTATGAGAAAGGTCTCTGCTTCACTGTGGCTGCAAGCTCTAGTTATGCTAGTGTTTCCTCTCACCCTGGATGTGTGACCCAGATTGGAGTATAGACAAAGCAAAAGAATTCTACCTCAGTGATGGCAAAAAGATCCCGTAATCTCCTTCTGACGAGTTGTTTGACCTCCTTACTTTGAGTGGGCTGGGAGGTCTGGAAGGTGCCACTGCTGCATTGCTGATTCAGTGGTTCTCAATAACTGAAAACCTTATCATTTTATACTTCTAAAAGGATATAGGCAGTATAGAAAAGTAGATAGATAGCTGGCATCAGAGTAAGGAAGAGATTTAAGTTCAAGCCTCACTTCTTAATACACACTGATTGTATAACCCTAGAGAAGTCACTTAATGTCTTTGTTCCAGGCAACTTTCCTGAACTATAAATTATGGAGGTGCTGATCCGCAATTTTTGTATTTGTTCTTATCTAATAGCTGTTTCCTATGCCTATAGAAACCACGGAGCTCTTCTTATTCCAAGAGAACATAAAGTAAAACTCATTACCTCACACTCTGTGACTATCAGTTCCACAGGCTTATCATCTCTGCAAATGACTCAAAGATCCTGATATCAACTAATCAACAAGTATTTATGAAACACTCACCTTGCACCAGGCACCACAATGTATGGAATGAGAAAAAACTCCCTGAAGTTTTGGTCTTGCATCACTAATTGCCTATGGGACATTTCAAACAGAATGACTCAAAGATATCTTCAAGCCCAAGGGTCCAGCACTTAATTCTTTGTCTTTCCCATAAACTTCATCCCTTTTCCAAATGCCCCTGTTTCTGTCAAAGGTACCATCCTACTTTCAGTTTTTTTCCTACTTTTGTGACGTGACTATCATCCTTAATTCCTTACCCTACTCTATACCCAGCAGATGAAATCAGTTGCCAAATCTTCTTTTTCCCACCTCCATAAAATCTCTTTAATCTATCCACTTCTTTCTAGTCAAAACAGCTACTACCTAGGTTCAAATCCTCATCACCTCTATTTTAGAATGCTGAAATGGCTCCTAATTGGTTTTAAATTTCTTCCATCTCCATCCATCTTTCTCAAGCTGCTGTAGTAATTTTTTTTAAAGCACACACCTAACCATGTCATTCTCCCTACTCAAATTGTAGTGGCTCTCCATTGCCTCCAGAATCAAATATAAACTGTGGCTCCAAATGAAAACTCCTTACAACTTGGGTTCAACCTATCTTTCAGGTCTCATTATAAATTCCTCTGCTTCCCAAATTCTCCAGTCTAGCCACATTGGCCTCCCTGCTCCTCACATGTGGCATGCCATCTCCCATGTTCTTTCTGTTTGCACTGGCCATTCTCGTTGCCACCAACATGACCCTTCTCAGCTCCTCACAGAATCACCTACTTCCTGCAATCAGTTCCATTTTTGGAAAGCTCTAATGAAAAGTTCTCCTTTTCAAAAATCAAAATCTGCCTTCTTATGACTTATGACTGGTTTTTATTCTTTCCTCTAAAACCCAAGCAAAAAACTCTTGCAGATGACAGCCCTTCAGATAGCTGATTATGCTTTCAGGACCCCATCAAACTTCTATTTTCCAAGCCAGTTATCCCCAGTTTCTTCATTATTCCTCCTTCAATATGATTTCCTGGTCCCTCCTCACCCTGTTACCCTCCTTTAGATGTGCCCATTCCTTGAAATAAAATGTAGAACATAAAAGTGAACACAATATTCCATAAATGGCATGAATAAGGAATAACTCAATAGGATTGTCATCTTCTGGATCCTACATTTTATTAATATAACCCAAAGCTATAATTAGAGAACTATTCACCTATTCTTATACCTCTCAACTATCCTGACTATAACATCTGACTATAGCATCACTCTACTCAATAAACTTCTGTGGTTCCCTATGTCCTCTGAAAACAAATATAAAATTTTCCTTTTGTCTTTTAAGTACTTTTATAATTTGATCCCTTTTTGCTTTTCCAGTCTTCTTACCTATTACTCCCCATACATAGTCTTTGATTCAATGATACTAGCTTCCTGGCTGTCCCAGAAACAAAACACTTCATCTTTAAACTCTGACCATTTTCTCTGGCTGTCTCCCATGGCTAGAATTTTTCTCTCCTGTATTCTGAATAATGACCTCCCTAGTTTCCTTTAAGTCCCAACTAAAATCCTACCTTCTATAAGAAGCCTTTATCAACCCTTCTTAATTCCAGCCCCTTCCTTCTGTTAATTATTTCCTAATTGTCCAACATGTAGCTTATTTTGCCTATTGCTCATCATCTCTCCCATTGGATAGTGAGCTTTTTGAGGTCAGAGGCTGCGCTTCTTTTTTGTATACCCAGAATTGAGCACAATGCCTGATACATATTAGGTGCTTAATAGATGTTTATTAATTGTTTATTATTCTCCTCTTTGATCCTCGTTGAGAATCCAGAAACATTGACTTCCTTACTATTTTGACATAGGACCCTCTATCTCCTGACAATATATTCATGGGCTGTCTCCCATGGTTAAAATGCTTTTCCTACTCATCTCTACCTCCTGGTCTCTCTAGTTTGATCTTCAAGTTTCAGCTAAAAACTCACCTTTTACAAGAAACCTTTCCCAGTTCTTCTTAATCTTACTGCCTTCCCTCTGAGACCACCTCCAATTTATATTTTATATATCTGTTTTGTCCATAGCTGTTTGCATGTTATCTCCCCCATTAGATTGTAAGCTCCTTGAGGATGGGAATTACTTTTTGTCTTTTTTTGTATCTCCAGTGCTTATTAGTACAATGGTTGGCACAGAGTAGATGCTTAATAATGTTAGTTGACTAACTAGACTTATATACTTGATTTCTTTTTTAATCAAAGTTCAGAACCTTATATTTAACTTATTAAATTTCACTTCATTAGAATCAGCCCAGGATTCTAGCCTGTAAAAAAAATTTAGCTGTGGGCAGTTTTCAAATCTCTAAAACAAGTTTACAATCATCAAAATGTTTCAGTCAACCTACCCTTAATCTATTTTAAAAAGGGGGCACATATTCAAATGACACCTACTAGGGAAAAAAAACAGCAAAATCATCAAAAGACAGTCATTTCATAACACTATAAAACTATTCAGGGGATGCATTGATCAGTAATGAGTTACCTGGAAAAACCACTCCTACAGTACATAGATAGCTTTGGTGTTCTACTTTAGGCAAAAGCAATCAAACAACAAGCATTTATTAAGTGCTTATTATGTGCCAAGAACTCTACTAAGAGCAGGGGATACAAAAAATAGTCCTTGTCCTCAAAGAGCTGCATGGGAATCAACATTTAAAAAAGACTTTCTGGGCTTTGGTATTGCTCAAAGCACATGAATCAATACTGATGCTTCCCTGAACTTATACTTCTTGTATTATGGATCCAGGAGTCCATTTTCCCTTTGAAAGTCAGCACAAGTTTCTTGGTTTCTGACTTTTGTTTGATAGTAGGAGGTGATAAGAGATGATAGGAGCCTTTTATATGACGATTTTTATAATGCACCAAAGTCTTTGTGCAGGGGTTGGATTTTCTCTGACAGGGTAGAGTCACACTTTCATTAACTCAGGTTACCTCCTGACATAAAAACACTAGCAAACACAGCAGTAACTAAGATAAACAAGAAGACTCCATTGGGAGAAAGAATAATCGAGCTTAGAACTATAAAAAGGCTATGACTTGTGAAAGATAAAGTGGCTAATGATAGTGAGATAAAAGCCTAGAAGTATTGTTTTTAGGAGTGATAAAAGAGGAATGGATTCCAGTTTAGAAATGTAGCAGATCAACCCTCTTGTGCTAATCAGTATATGGGGCTGGGCTCATAGTAATCTTTTTATTTCCAATCTCAGTGAGATTGAAAGACCCAAGTCTTTTAAAAAATAAAATAAAACATAAAAAGGTTACTAAAATTTATGTTTGCACTAAGCTAGAAATCCCTCCCTATACCTAAAGTCTGCATTTCTAGTTCTTCTTAAATATCTCCCTCCAGCAATATCATTTTATGATAGGGTTCAGTTAAATATCCCATTATGCCATGCCAGAATGTAAGGGAAGTGAGTTCTGACTTCTAACAGGTGGTGGATGACTTTATCTGGAGTGGAAGGTTGGCCCCCTTCTACTTTATCCACTTGATCCCAACTCAACAGACTCAGATAGTCTTAGTAAGGATAAATGGGTAATAGAGTTCAAAGGCACTTCAGAAGTAATCTCATCTAACATTAAGTGATTTGCCCAATACATAATAAGCATCAGAAGCATGATTTGAACCCAGAGTGCTCTGCTCCATAGCCAATGTTCTTTCTACTGTACTATGCTATCTTGGGCTTTTCCCTAACTTAAAAAGAAATTCTACATTCCCTTATTTTAAAAAATTATTTGGGGGTGTAAAATAACAAGTAGATAAGAATGCTCTATTAAGACAAATATTATCTAATGAAATAAAAAAAGTTATCTTCATAGCTATTACTATTCTAGTTGTGTTTGACTCTTCATGATCCCTTTGGGGTTTTCTTGGTAGAGATATCAAAGTGGTTTGCCATTTCCTTTTCTAGTTCATTTGACAGATGAGGAAACTGAGGCAAATAGGGTTAAGTGACTTGCCCAGAGTCACACACTTAAACACACAAGTGTTTAAGGTCACATTTGAACTCAAGACAGTCTTCCTGACTCCAGCCCCAGTGTTCTATCCAATTGTGCCACATAGTTGCCCCCACATATATACATAAAGATATATATATATATAGGTATGTATTCCTCCCCATCTCTCTCTTCCTTCCTCCTCCTCACTTATTCTTTCTCCCTGTCCCTTCTTCCTCCCTCCTTTCTCTTTCTCTCTCTCCCTCCATCTTTCTTTCTCTTCTCCCTCTCCTTCCCTTTTTCCTTCCCTCCTCTCTCACTCCTTTCTTTCCTCCTGTCTCTCTCCTTTCCCCTCTCTCTCAACTTCAACTCTATATAGAAAAAAAAAAAAACAAAAGAAAAGAAAGTTCTAAGGGAATGACAAAGATCATGCTTTAATTAGTCCCAACAATTCAAGCTGAAAAAATACCCTGCCACTGTTTGAGATGGAGAAAAGATGGCAAAATAAGGATAAACTAATAATGCTTAAGTCCCAGAACAGTTGTGAGCAGAGATGAGTCACTGAGTTTCAGTTAAAGATTCCAGGCGTATTTTATTTGAGGCTGTGGATAAAAGTGTTGGATAAGGCAACAATTAATAACAGTTAAGGATTAGAGAGAATGATACCAAATGGCAACTAGCTATTTGAATTCTTCTATCATGCTATTTATGTATCATCACACTCCCTACTGCCTCCAAGAGCAAAATATAAAATCCCCCTTCAGCTTGTAAAGTCTCTTCCTACCTTTCTAGTCTTTTTACACATTATTCCCTCTAACATACTCTGATCTCTTTTCTGTGTAGCTTTGCCTGGATTGTCCCCAATGTCTGGGATGCAGAGCGCTCCCTCAATTCCATCTCTCAGAATCCCTACCTTCCTTCAAAAGTCAGTTCCAATATTCCCTTACTTTGAACCCCTACCCCACCCTATCCCTGAGCTGCTACTGGTTCCCTCTGCCTCCTGAAAATGACCTTACATATATTTTATTTATATAACATTTACTGTTATGTGTCTATGTTTTTCCCTCAATACAATACAAATGTATTGGACAGAACTTGCTTTATTTTTGGTTTTTCATTTTCTAGCACATAAGACTCCTTTGGTAAATTTTGTAAATAATTCTTTGAATGATAACCAAATCCTTTTCTCCTTGAAAAACCAGCTGGTTTTCCAAGTCAAACAAGTGGAAGAGAATGCAAGAGACCACAAATTTAGGCTCTCCACATCCCTAGTCCTGCACATAGCTAGCTGTTTTCCTTGATGAAAATGACTGAAAGCATTTAGGTCAAGATCTAATCCCAGGTCTGTCATTAACTTGCTTTATGACTTTTAGTCAATCACTTCATCTCTCTCTCTCATTTGTAGAATGAATTATGTGGGTACCATGATCTTAAAGACTTTTAGCTCTAAACACTCTCTACATAGCATACTTTGCTTTATATGTATATCTAATAATGATGATGATGACATTTATATAGTGCTTTAAGTTTATAAAAAGATTTACATATTTTATCTCATGTAGTCTTCACAACAACTCTGGGAGGTATGTGCTATTATTAGCACTATTTTTTTTTTTTTTTGCTTTTTGCTGAGGCAATTGGGGTTAAGTGATTTGCCCAGGGTCACACAGCTAGGAAGTGTTAAGTGTCTGAGACCACATTTGAACTCAGGTCTTCCTGACTCCAGGGCTGGTGCACTATCCACTGTGCCACCTAGCTTCCCCTTATTAGCACTATTTTAAGGATGAGGAAACCAAGGCAGACCTCAGAGGTTAAGTGATTTGTCTAGGATCACAAGGCTAATATTTAAGGAAGAATTAAAATTTAGATCTTCATGACTTCATGTCTAAGCCATTGATTCATTCCACAATGCAGACTGACAACTCAGTTATAACAGTGTTGAAACTTATTGCCATTAAAAAAGTGTAAGTGCAATTCAAACATCCTCAAAAAGGACAGAAAATGCATCACAAAAATGTCATTCATTTGTAAACCAAATTTTGCTCCACCAAAGTCCCCAATTTGAGCTGTTTCAAGGAGCAAAAGATAGCAAGAAATCATTTGCATTGGTAGACCTGGGAGTAAGACAGACATGGCTGTCATACATCACCTAGGAACTGAGTAAGCATCTGTTTTGTTCATATTGGCATATGTAGAATGACACCCCCAGCTGACTGAAGATTGAAGGGTCAGGAAGAATGCATGGAAGGGAAGAAGTATTGTCCTAAGCCAACTATTAGCTTTGGAGTCCCAGTGCTGAAAGGATCCCAATTCTGTAAATGATAACCTGATGAGAGAAAATGACTTCTGAGGTTAACAAGAAAATAGAAGATGCCAAAGAAAGGGAGATCATGCAAAGATAGAGAGGAAAATGAGAAAGAACTAAATGAGGTTGAGTAAAAGTATCCATTAAGGCAAGTTGGCAGGAGTGAATAGGATATAGGAAAAAAAAAATAACCAAACAAAAATCCCTGCCACCTTCTGCAAGAAGTCTGAGTCAGAGAAAGAATGTGGGTTTAATCCTCACAGCCAGAGGGGCTCCAGAATTACAGAAAGTTCCAGATGCTTGAAATCTGCTTCAACCAAAAGAAGGAACAGGAGTGGGTCCTTCAAGTTCCCATTGGTCCCTCCTCATACAGCTTTTCTGTATTCTAGGTCCTCAAGGGGTTTTCCAAAGAATGACAAAGAAGAGAGAAGACAAAAGAAAGGAGGGGATGCAAAATCCCCAGCAGTACCAGATGTAAGAGGGAATTTCCTACACTAGGAGAGTTAGCTATAGGAAAGTTCCTTATGTAAGGAAGGAAGAAAAATTAGGGATTGTCTTCTAGAAAATAACCTCCAAAAAATAAAAAAGAGAGTGGGAGAATAGGAAAAACCCACCTACCATTGTTCCTCATCCCCTAGTACTGCATACCTTCATAAAACAAGGTGTTATCCTCTATTAGCAAAGCACAATGGAAGTAGCTCAATAGAAAGGTGAAATGCAGATGTGCAAAATTAAAGAAGCCACCCCAAAGATTCACATGGACTATTTGTGCACAACAAATTTGTGTGGTAGAATATTCTGAGTTCATATTGGTCTGATCAGCCACAGCTGCATAAACTGTCACGACTCTAAGATAGAGATGCCATTTTGGTCCTCTTCAAGAATTAAGACAACAACTGACTCACTTCCACTCTTCACCATTCCCTGACCCTTCTATTCAACACTTTGGCTTTAATTTCTCAGCTCTGGGCTTCCTCATCCCCCATCAACACTCCTCCCTACCTAAAATACTGCCAACGGAAGCTTTTGTTCCAAATCTTCAGAGGCCCCACTAGCAGCTTGAAGCTGTGAAATTCCCCTACTCCCACAGCCAAACAGATGGGGGAGAAACCCCTAATCCTGATGCACATATTCTAAACTGAAATTTAGAAGACACTTAATTGTAGAATCTTTGTTACAAATGGTGGTTAAGTCCCTGGGCTAATCCACAATGGCTATTGCTGTTATTCCTCCTTCATTTTAGAAGAGAATCAATGACATCAACATCCTGATTTTTGAGTGAATTGAATCTAAGTGATGCAGAGTTGCATGATCTTCAGCCTCACTCTCTTCCAGAGTCATCAAAGTCCAGTGACAAGGCAAAAATCAAGATAATTGGTGATGGTCTGGGACCTATCATCAATGTGTGACCAAGTATGTGTGTTTCAGCCATCTTCATGGATGTTGGAACAAGTTGTTCTCATTTGCCCTTTCTACCAAGGAGACCTTCACATGCTTGAGGTAGACATCTGTCTAACTCACTGATGAGGTTGAGACCCATTGGTTACCCTTAACATAGTATAACCTGTTAAGGTAGTTTTACTGGAGTGTGATCACTGAACGTGCTACATCTTGGAGTCATAGGTGAGAGATGGATAAGACAACAAAGATGGATGAGCAGGTATAAAAAGGACTCAGCAAGTCCTCCCACCAAAGGCGCTAATCCTTCCTGAATACTCCATATACCCACAAAGGCTATACATAATGGAAAAAAAAAAAGATTTAAAGGGTGAGTCTAGGACCCAAACCACCATTTACAACAAAGTTTCTTGGGGGAAGGAGGAAGACAGAGGGGGAAAGGAAAGGGAGTCTTTCAAATTAAAAAAAATAGCTTATAAACAAACTTTTGGATGTAAAAATACTTCATTGTTTTGGCTCCTATATTCCTACTGCATCTATAGAATTGATTGTTGAAAATGAAAACAAACAAACAAAAACAATATCTCTGTGATATCTACAGGGATATGCTGGTACCAGCTTGGAACCAGTATAGCCAATTTATATCTTGGAAACAGGCCAACACTACAAATTGGAACTGGTGAATTGTTTTGTTGGTTATCTAGACTTAAGGAAGTAATGGAGAAAATACTAATAATGCAGTTTAAATTAGAAGTGTGTAGGGACAGCTAGGTGGCGCAGCGGTTAGAGCACCAGCCCTGAAGTCAGGAGCACCTGAGTTCAAATTTGATCTCAGACACTTCCTAGCTGTGTGACCCTGGGCAAGTCACTTAACCCCAAATGCCTCAGCCAAAAGCAAAAAAAAAAAAAAAACAAAAGTGTGTCCTGTGTAAATTTTTTTCTTTTGAGAGCCAGTAGTTATACACCAGCACCACTGATCTCTGAAATATACACTGGACATGGGACAAGAGAGAAGGAGAGACAATGTAGAGTGGCTGTTATCCTGTTTCCATTTTGTCCATTTTATTTTATTTGCAATTCTGACAAAAAAAAAAAAGCTTTTGATAGCACACCACAATTTGGAGTTCCTAGCATAAGGGCAGTGAGAAGTAACAGTGTACCTTTGCAACTCAAAATGAATCCAAAGGGAAATCAAGATCTGATTAAAATATAACCAAATCATATTTAACAATGAATTGACAGGGGGCAGCTAGATGTTGCAGTGGATAGAGCACCAGCCCTGGAGTCAGGAGGGCTGACACTTAACACTTGCTAACCTGTTGTGTGTGACCCTGGGCAAGTCACTTAACTCCAACTGCCCCCCCACACACACACACACAATGCATTGGCAGGAGTCATTTCTCTCTAGGTTTGTGGAGGGATGTCATCTAAGTTATAACAGACACAAAATCATCTGCTTCATCAATTGAATAACCATTGAGTTATAATTAAGTGCTTCCAAACCATGACTATTATCCATTTCATAGAGAAAACAGTTATAAATGAGCAAAAGGAAGAGAAACAGACCCAGTACATGGCATAATTCACATAGAGCAACTGGAAGACAGCTAAATTCTTGGGGCCATCCATTGGCGGACCTGAAGAAGGCAACTGATTCAAGTCACTGCATGCTCATCTGAGGCCCCCTACTGGCTGGATGTACCCAAGCATACAATGCCAACGAGTGTACTGGTTAAGACACCTCCTCCATCACCCCCAGACTCTCCCCTAAGGCATTAACCTAAGCAGGAAGAAGACAGAACTCTGACTCTTGCTCTGGGAATTTTACCAGAGACAAAAGATAGATCAATCCAACTGCCAGGATAACTCAAGAGTATTCATTCATTGAACCAACTAAACTTTCAATGATTCCATGTTCCATCCTAGTTTTTTTTTTTTTTTAAACCAGCTCACCAGCTCTGTTGAACATCACTTCCAACTTTTCTACTTTTCCAAGACCTTAATGCTTTAAAAATAAAATTCCAATTAACTTAAAAATATAGCCATTCCTTATTTCTAGTGAACCATGAGATAATTTAATCTCCCTCATTTTAGAAATTAGCACAATCAAAGTCATCTGCCTTTTCTCACCAGACACTGGTCTAGACTCTCCAGATTTCACCACTGTGTCTTGGCTGAATTTTCACTCTGGAATATACTCTGGCTTCTGTGGCCTTATGCCTTTTTAATATATCTCCCTTCCTCCCATGAATACATTCCCCAGGGTGTCCACTCTAGCAATCATTCCTCCTTTTTCTCTTGATTTTGCTTTTGACTCTAGATTTTACCATCACACTTCAGCTGCCTTCACACTTCTGCCATTTCCCCATTGTGGTCCCCCTTCTCCCATTGGTGAATTTCAGCTAGGGCTTCCATTCTCCTGACAGGTATAGATCACTCATCCTTCATTTCTCTCCTCACTCTGCTTCTGACTCTCCAGACTTCTCTGTCATTTCACCCTCTATTAGAATGTAAGCTCCTCGAGGGTTGAGACTATTGTTTTGCTAATATTTGCATTCCTAGAACATAGCATGTTGCCTGCCACAGAGTATGTGCTTTAATAAATGCTTGCTGACTACCTGAATGACATCCTTATTCCCATTCCAACCCTTCTTTCTTTCTTTCTTTCTTTCTTTTTTTTTTTGCTGAGGCAATTGGGGTTAAGTGACTTGCCCAGGGTCACACAGCTGTTACGAGTCTGAGACCAGATTTGAACTCAGGTCCTCCTGACTTCAGGGCTGGTGCTCTATCCACTGAGCCACCTAGCTGCCCCCAACCCTTCTTTCACAGTCATTATAAAAGCAAAGGTATTTTTATTGGTAGTCCTAAGCAAAAATTATAGTTTAATTATTTCTATGGCTTCATTTAAAAAAGCCAATTATATAATAATTCAAATTAACTATTTCTTTTTTCAAAATGTTCTCTACACATTTTCTTTAAATAACAATCTATCCTAATGCACATTATTTAGTTTTGAAAAATTCAATTTATATATAATTTCTGGAACACAAGTATTTTTTTAAAAGGTTTGCCTATAATAGGAAAGAAGATGAACACATTACAAATACATTTTGCATATTTGTCCATGACTTTGCAACTCAGAAATACTCATCAATACTTAATATGTGTGATTTCTGCTAGTTTACTAAAACTGTCTATAAAATCCTTTGCAAACCTTAAAGAACTATAGAAACATTGTCAAACAAGGCTTTGTCACAGATTACCAAAATGTAAAGGGTGGTACTTTCTATCTCAGCAGGCTTCTTCTAACCCACTTCATTCTTTCACTGATACCATGGTCCTTTGTGTCCAATCGGTGACAACCCCTGTTCCTTTCCCCAACCTCTAAGCCAGAATCTCCTGTTCTGTCCCTTGTCTGGGAACCAAAAACTTATTACTTCTGTCACCCCAGGACTAAGCATACCTCAGGACTAATGGGCCAATATTCATGTTTTCCGCCTGTCACCTTCTCTAGAGAAATGGGAAAGGAGGTCAGAATTCACTAGCTGTACTGCTGGCACACAGGACAGACATGTTAAAGATTGAGACAATCCTTCCTGGGCACAGCTGTAACCAGCTGTGAATGGTTCACATGAAAGTCACCCTTGGCACAATGAAAACAAAGGTCTGGGGTGCCAGAGGTGGAAATACTAGGCCTTCTGGGAGTCCAGCCAGGAGTTGCCTTATAGTTATTCCCCACCCCCATCATCATCACCATCACAACTGCTGACTTGTTCCAGGTATTAGCTTTTCTAGTTATAGTTCTGATATAAAATATTATTATGGAAGCTGGACATTTAATTTTTATTTTAAATTCTTTTAACAAAGAAAAGAGGGAATTTCTTAAAGAGTACAGTAAAGGCATTTCTAGGGCAATGATTTTTCAGGGGAGCCATTTTGCACTCTCTTCCTACTTTTGGTAAGAGAAGAAAAGATGGAGGAAAACTTTCCACAGAAGGATTTGTAGCATTTTAAAAAAGAATCCACTGAGATAGATTCAGAGTTCATAGATTTAAAGTTGAATCATTAATGTTTGATGTTCTCCCTTCAAAGTAAGCAGCAATTGGTGATATTTGATATGTTATTTAAGTGATGGATTTTGAGGTGTTCATTTTAGCATGAAAATTTAAGACATTTTAAACATTTGGGCAACAATAAATTAGGTAATAAAATTACCATGGTAATTTTCTATTGTTGAAGAATAGATAAAAAAAATAGAACAAAGCACATCAACAAAACTAACCATGTGAAGTTCTTTTGCATTAACAATTTCAGCAAAAGAATTGTAAATTATGTAGGAACTAGTAAACTGTGTGTTCATAGTAAATTTGAATTCATTAGTGGAAGATGTATTAAAATTTTAATGCCAGAGTAACATTTATTGCAGCATCTTCCCCCAACAAATGCTCTTTACAAATAGGAAGTTTGTCATTGCCTAATAGTCAATGCAAATTAAAATTTATAAAGCACTTTGAGATCGTGGGTGAAAGACAGAAAAAAACAACACATCTTTATCTGGGTTGACCTTTCCACAGCATTCAACAATAAAGACCATCCCTTTCTTTCTTGCTACTCTCTCCTTTCTTGAATTCTATAATTTCTGCTTGCCTGGCTCTCCTACCTATGTAACAATTTTTTCCTCCTGAATGTGGGGATATCTACCCCAAAACTCTTTCATTCAATTTATTCATCAATAAGCGTTTATCAAGTGCCTATTATATGCCTAGTATTGTACTGGGCAATAAGATACAAAAATAAAAGAGAAAGCTCTGCTTGCAAACTGTTTACATTCTACTGGGTGACAGAAGATATTAGAAGATAGTCCTTAACCCTCTTTTTAAAAATATTATTTGAAAAAAATATTATTTGAGATAAATTCACATAGATAGAAGACAAATGATAGATAAATGATAGAAAGATAAGATAAATGATAGATGAGATAGAAAGATAGATGCTAGCTAGATAGATGAGATAGAGACAGATTTGTTAAATTCTTGCTATATGCCAGGCACTGTACTAAGTGCTACAGATGCAACTATAAGCAAATGAAACAGTTCTTATTCTAAAGGAACTTCCATGTAAGGATAAGATAACTCAAAGAAGGGTTGGAAAACCAAGAAGATTAGAGAAAAGGGGACCCAAATTAAGCAGTGTGGCAGGGGAGGAAAAGAATGAAGCGTCTACAACATCCAAGCAAGAGTGAGATAAAGCACAGCTGGGGTCATCCATTATAAAGTGAGGGTCCTGGGGTTAGAGTTACCAATCAGAATCAGCATCAGGTTGGAGGATTCTTCATGGTGATTATGAAGCTGCTGGGAATGGAGACTTATGGCTTCAGTTGTTACTTTTACATACATTATTATTGCCAAATCCACATACCTAGTACTGTCCTGAGTTCCAATCCCATTTTTCCAATTGATGGCTCCATCATCAAGTTGTCTTACCAACCCATTCAACTTAACATAAGTTAACATAACACTGAACTCCTTTTCCCTCAAAACTTGCTTTCTTTAGACCACAAATATTATAAAGTAACAGTCATCAAAGTCACTTAGTATTGGCTAAAAAAATAATGAAATAGATCAGTGGATCAGACTAAATCAGTAAGAATTTTTTAAAAAGCAATGGAACAGGGCAGCTAGGTGGTGCAGTGGATAGAGTACCAGACCTGAAGTCAGGAAGTGCTGAGTTCAAATCTGACCTCAGACATTTAACACTTCCTAGCTCTGTGACCCTGGGCAAGTCACTTAATCCCAATTCTAAGTAATTCTCTATTTGACAAGAAATTCTGAAAAACTGGAAAGCAATCTGGAAGAAAATGGACTCAGACCAACATTTTATGACATATCCCAATGACAAATTCAAAATGGATATTTAACCTGAATATTAAAGATCATGCTATTAAAAAAACTAGAAGAGAAGCAGATTGTAATCCTTTTCACAGTTATGGATAAGAGATAGATTATTAACCAACCAAAAGATAAAAGAAATTACAAACAGATAATAAAGATATATTTATTTTGATTATTTGAATAGATAATTTGATTATATGAAATTGAAGAGCTTCTGTACAAACACAATGCATCTAAAATAAGAAGGCAACAATCAAATGGGGAAAAAAAAATTTGGATCTTATTTCTCAAATAAGGATTTGGTATCTAAGATATGCAGACCATTAAAGAAACAGAAATACTTAAGACCAAAAGCTAATAGATAAGTGGCCAGAGGGTATAAACAAATAGTCTAAAAAGAAGAACAATTACAAACTATTAATATCTATGTAAAAAAATGCTCCAAATCACGACTACTGAAAGAAATGCAAATCAAAACAAACTTAACATTTTACCTCACACCCAGCACATTGACAACAATGACAAAAAATGGGAATAGTCAACGTTGGCAAGGTGGAAAGAATATAGGCATATTAGAGGATTGTTGGTAAAGCTGAGAATCAGAATAATCATTTGGGAAATAAATTGGTAATTATGCAAAAAATTATGCAAACATCCTCTGGCCAAGAGTTTCCATTCACTTAGTATATAATTCATGGAGGTCTTTGGTTAAAAAAAAAATAGTATGCTCCCACATATACTAAAATACTTACAGCAACACTTTTGTTGCTGTTGCTATTAACAAAGACCTAGATGTATGTGTTCATTGATTAAGGAATGATGAAATAAGTTTGGGAACATGAATGTAATAGAATATTACTATGCTATAAGAAATGACAAATATAAATACATTAGGGGCAGCTAGGTAGTGCAGTGGATAGAGCACCGGCCCTGAAGTCAGGAAGACCTGAGTTCAAATCTAATCTCAGGTACTTAACACTTCTTAACTGTGTGACCCTGGGCAAGTCACTTAACCCCAATTGCTTCTGCAAAAAAAAATATATATATATATGTATATATATATATATGTGTGTGTGTGTGTGTGTGCATATATACATATATATGTATGTGTGTGTATGTGTGTGTGTGTATATATACATTAAAGTATGAAAAGAATTACATTAACTGATACAGAATGAAGTAAGAAGAACTAAAACAAAAAATTTTTAAATAGATACTGTGACCTTTTTTAATGTATTAATAGATTTTGCTGACTTTTTCCCTTTTCTTCCTCTTTTATTTTTTCTTCTTATATGGATGACCCTTGAAGGAAGAGAAGGGATACAAGGGGAAATTTAAGTCATGTAAAACATGTCATTTTTTAAAAGTTTAAAGTTGCTCTTTCTTCTAATTTTCTCAGCATCGATTACCACCAGCCTCTGATTCCACAAGGCTAACAACTTAATGCTGGAAAAGCTCTTTAGTTGAGTATGAGTATTATCAATTTGAATGGAAAAATTGTAACCTATATGCTATCTGCACACTCTGAAATTTTAACACTTGGTACATAGAACAAATCTTATAGTGCCTCCATTGCTAAACAACAGATTTTCAACATCATGACTTCCAAGCAGCTGAATTAAATGTTCTCTGCTATCTTTTCCAACTCTAGGTCTATGAACCTATTAAGTTGGAGAGGTTAAAAAGATAGGTAATAAATAACATGAAATTCTGATTTCAGCAAAAATTATCAACCTTTTTGGTGGCACTAGGTGGCGCAATAGATATAATGCTGGGCCTGGATCAGGAAGACCTGAGTTCAGATCCCATTTCAAACATTCATTAACTAGCTGTGTGATCCTGGGCAAATCATTTCATCTCTGTCTTAATTTCCTCATCTGTAAAATGAGGGTAATATTTGTTAGAGTTGTTGTGAGGATCAAATGAGAAAATATTTATAAAATTCTTAGCATAGCAATGCTTAATATTTAAGTACATAGTAGGTATTTAGTAAATGGTTGCTCCCTTCCCTCTCTTTTCTTTATCCCTTTTTTAAAGTGTTTTCTTATAGATACTAAATTTCAATATATAATTTAACATGCCTCTATATATAAAAAAAAGCCATATATCTGGCTAGGAAATTGAGAGTAAGAAGGGGAGAAAGTCCTACCCTATGAGTTAGCATAGTCTGAAATGTGCTGATATTCCTGAATCGCCTAAGCTTTATTCTATTGGATACTTAAAACAAGAAGCAATCGCTAAATCTTCCCATTGTATAACATCAAGAAATTTCCCAGCAACCTGTAATTGTTTCTTTAACTAAAGATCTGCAGCAGACTATTGTCCAGAATATAAGATATAAAAATGTCCTTTCTTGCAAAATTAACATTTGCATTTTTGCTTCTTGTTTTGTTTTGTTTTTGCAGAAAATCAGATTCACTTTCCTGGTTTGGGGATGAAAGTGGAGGTGGGGAGAGAGAACCAATCATTTCATATTTACCTTTCAGTAATGAGATCACAGAGGCCAAACCTGACAAATGCAAATAAACATTCCTTTTTTTTTTTTTTTGGCCTTCTCAGTTGTCTCTTTCAAATCTATCCCAGTCCCTCCCAAATAAACCTTTGGAGAGGACTTTTACATAACTTGCAGGAAACAATGGGCTACTGAGTCAGAACTGATTCTACAAAGCCCCCCCCCCCCGTGGGGCTAGTGAGATTGTTTTCTCACACAAGTGGAGTACACTGGACACATTTTGTGCTTCAAGCCCAGTTCCCTGCTTATCTGTTGTAAGCTCTGGCTTCTGCAACAGTGTCACACACTCACTATTTCCTAGAGAACGAATTCTGAGAAAAAAGAAAGAGCCCCACTTCCCTAGAAACATTAAATTAACACAAGGGATCTGTAAACGAAACAGCAGACGTTTGAAAGCCTTCACTTTGACTGTTTCCTGCCTTCTTGGAAAATCTCTACATTAAAATAGATTGGATTACACTACAGGGCCAGTAACTCTGTCTCTGTCTCTGTCTCTGTCTGTCTCTGTCTCTCTGTCTCTCTCTCTGTTTCTGTGTGTGTGTGTGTGTGTGTGTGTGTGTGTGTGTGTGATTTTTAAAAATTTAATTTCCTTTTGTTTGAACCGTGCCTTTGGCTTTTGTTGAGATCAGGGGACAGTATGAAGTTGCAGTTTAGCAGGATGGAGGGAGGAAGAGCAGAGCTCTATAATAGACAAAACTTTCCACAAAACTGACTTGCAAATATGGGGGGGGGGTGGAGGAGAACAGACTGGGGAAGGTGAGGGCACAAGAATGTGCTACAGCAATAATGAACTTAAAAATCCGAGATTTTGTCCGAGGTGTCAGAGACTTCAGAACTCACCAGCTTCCCACTCTTTTCTTCTTCCTCCCCCATCCCCCATTTTACAAATAAGGGAACTCTGTATTGCGCGATGGGTCCCCGAAGTTCTTTACTTGGTGGACACAAAGAAATAAAATGACCTAACAGTGTTCCCAGGGAGCTAGAAAGAAGCAGGACGGAGGGAGGAAGAGCAGAGCTCTACAAGAGAGCCCAACCTAGGAATCCCGCACCGCACGGCTGTGCGTTTCAGCATCACACAGAAAGTCTTTGTGAAAAATGTTAATTTCATCTCATTGTAAGTTTCCAGTTTTCAGGCTCTCTCAATGGGAAAGTTCCCAGATTTATTTCTGAGTCTTTTTTGCGGCAAAACACCTATCCTGAATTTTACATTTTTCTTGGGATGTTTAGGGTTTGCCTGTGCCATATTTATTCCGTTCTACATGAAGAAAGCTATTTATGCTTTCTAGTAAATGAAACTAAAACACAGAGTCCTAATATAGGGCTCAGGGATAAATTCAAATATTCAATAGACACATTAGTGCGATTCTGGGCAACATATTTAACTATGCATGAAAGTGACAACGCTAATCTCCAAGAGTTGCAGCTGCACAAAATATTCAAAGGGTCATTTAACAAGCATGCAGCGAATATTAGGAAACAGTAAAGTTTGCCATTGTGCACAGTATCATTGATGTATTCTTTATTAAAGACAGAAAAAATATAAGAATATCATCTGCTGTTTTGAAATTGTCAATCATTTACCCCAAGACTAACATTTTTTAGCAAACTGGTCAGCCACAGAGAAATGCTGAATCTCTGCAGCACTCACTAAATATATAAAGCTGTTTTAAAACTGAAACTTCCCCATACTTTGACAGGTATTTAGTATATGAAAGAGCAAGAGCAAAATGTAGACAATTTGACAGTACAAATAGCTAACTGATGCTATTTCTAACCCAAATTAAAACAAACAATTATGTCTCTTAAATACAAATAACATTATCATTGGGATAGTAAATGAATATCAACACCGCAAATGTTAAAAAAAAAAAAAGGACAAAACTTTTGTATGAACACAGGAGGTTAAGAATAGCTGATTATGATCTGACGGTTATTTCTAACTTCCACTGAAATATTTTCCACTATTATTCAAATAATTTAATTCCCTAGCAAACACACACACACACACACAGAGTTGTAAAACAAAATTAAATGATTCAGGAAGTTTTTTCAACTTTTAACAAATCACAAATTTATTCTCTATAATCAAAGAAAAAGCACACACCTCATGATCATAGAAGAATTGGGATTACTTGAGCCTATCTACTTTCTCCTAAATGATATTTACTAAGTTTCTCATTGCTGGAAAATTTGTTGCCTCTTGTTAAAATATTTGTGAAAATAGAAAATCTGACCAGAGGAGCAGAAGCAAGAATAATTTTGACTGGTTTGGTTAAATTTCTGATATTTGCCATTAAATAATGTTAAATACCAGAGTTCTCTGCTTTGATTAATTTCTTGTTTGTCTAACTTTAAAAAAATCAGATAAAGAAAAATTAATGAACAATTTAAAAATAATTAATATTGATCAGCTAAAAGTAGTTTCAATAACTAGAGGATGAATTATAATCTCTAATCTTTATTATTTTTATGCTTTCTCACAGAAAACATTTTAAACATTAGATTCCAAATGTTATTTATTATAAATATACACATAATAGGTAAGCATATTTTTCTTCAATATGTTTTTACTTTTTTTTTTTTAAACTTAAATTCCATCACCAAAGTTTAGTTTTACTTTATAGTTTAATTCTTAGTATACAAAGCTTGGATTTTAGGTAATGAAAAACAGCAAAACTTCCCCCAACCAAAGAGGACTGATTATTCAGAAAGCAAATGTTTCAAACATTTTTATAATTAAAGCCTAGTTTGTAGAGAAGAAAAGAAGCCCAAGTACAATAACCATAAATCAAAAGCATTATAGCAATTAATAACATCTATAATGAAGAGTAATGTCTCATTTATTGACCTAGCTTTTGTATTTATGCAGTAATATATACTGGATTGTTTTATTTCTTTTCTTTTTAAGAAAGGGAAAAAAATTCCTTTTTTAAAATGAGGATTTTTATAATAACAGAAAGAAAAGGCTGCCTATTTCCCCCTCTCTTCTTTTAGAAATTGGTAGGTTAGTTTTAATTACTGAAAGTATTAATATTAGCATTACATCATAGCATAGAAAACCAAGAGAATAACAAAATAAAGATTGTGGGAAATAGCTTTGACTGCTTTGAATTATGCTTTCCTAGAAAGGTTTCTAAAATATCAGTATTATACCTTGAAAATTCTGTTTTAAATCACAAAATGTGCAAAATCTAAAAAAGATAGGGAAAGTAAATTTCTGTAATGCTTGCAAATTTAACTCAAAAGCAAACTTTCAAAATAGGTACTTTAAAAAACTGAAAATGATATATAATATCAAAAACATCTCTAAATCCCATAAAGAATTATCTAAGGGGAACTCATTAAGCCAGGTAAGTAGGGGCTATGGCTGCCATAACCAAAAGAACTTGAAGAGAAATTGATGGGAGAAAACAGAGGGTTCTGCCCAAGAGCTGGCAATCAGTGCCCCTGGAGTTGGGGCTGCTAGCCCCAGAATCACTTATTTTTATTTTATTTATTTATTTATTTTTGCTTAGTTTCTTCTACCTTCCACAGTGGCTCCTGAACAGAGGGAGGCAGAGCTACTCATAGGAGGACATCGACTGACATATTTCACTCTTATTTGGAGGGTGGAGGAGATGAGATAAAAGAGAATAAGAAAGAGCCATTTCATTCTTTCTGCTGTTCCATTTTTGGTCTTGCTGCTAGATGAAAAATTCCCCTAATATCTACCAATCAATATCACATTTCCCAGAGAATTAGATATTAGAAAGCTCCCTGGGAAAGAGAAACCATTGGGAAAGAGAAACCATTGGAAAATTTACTGATTTCTTTTAAAAGACTGGATTGAGATTCTATAGTCAGTTTGGTAGACACTCTACTTTTTGTTTGTTTTGTTGTTGTTGTTTTAAGCCATTCACTCTGACCTACTGCTTTTTATTCGGTTGGAATCTTATCTATAATACCCTCAGAGGTTTTCTAGGAAGAAGCAAGACTCCCTTGTTTATAAAGATAAGGCAGCAGCAGGGTGGTATTTCTAAACTTGGAAATACTCTAGGTACAAAATAAAGGCCTAAAAAATTCTGTGTGTAGAGATTTCTGGGGTGTCTGTGAATAATGGAATAGGGAAGAAGGAGGCAGGGAGAAAAAAATTAAGAGAAAACTAAAGAGAGGAAGAGAAGAGAAAATGCAAAGAAAAAAATGAAAAAGAAAGAGGAAAAAGAAAAAAGGGATAAGAAAGGAGAAAAGGGAAGAAAAAAGAGATTTCAGAGCCTGCTCTTGAAAGAAAGTTTTAACTTCATTTTGATATAATCTCTCTTCTGATTAGAAGTTTTGCAAATTTTTCTGATATACTTCATTTAACAAAAGCTTACTTTTCCTTTTTAACCTTAGAAAACTGATTGTATTATTTAAGAGTTCTTCAAGAAGGTTATAATTAAGATAGGGTAGTTGCTTGATTCTCAATAGGCAAAATGCCAGGCAGGCCTTACTTCCCAAGACGAAACACTGGCTTTCAGTCCTAGACACCAATCTTATCCCACCCCATGTCCTAGTCTTTTCTTCCATGTCACTTTCTTCTCAGAACCCCCATCACATCCACCTCCACCTCTATTTAAAAAAACCATTACGCAGCCTTTCCCCGCCTCTTCTGTCTCCCTAAAAACAAAAACAAAAAACCAGATCAGTGATTCCTTCTCCAGCTGACATCACAATCAAGACCTAGCAGAAAAACGTGTCTATCCTATTCAAAGAGACCATGTTATCCTCCTAGTTAAACCTAGCTCTTGCAGCAAAAAAGTGAACAGAGAGGGAGTTGTTTATGAGCCTCTCCCAACTTGTCTGCCCCATAGCTGTCTCATTCTGCCTCCCTCCAGTCTCCTAAATGAATTTATGTAATGGGCTTAATTCCTCACCTCTTCTCATTTCAGATTTCTAAGGCTGCAGGTTCCAGCCTTCTGAATTCCCCCCAAACAACATTCTCTAACCCACAGTAAGCATACAAATGGGAGCAGCTTTCTGGCTCTAGTTCTTGGAATTATAAACTACCAAGTTTCTTGGCCTAGGAAGGAAATGAAATAGGCCAAATGGAAGCTTTTAAAGGTATACTACTAAGAATCATCATATCAGAGATAGAGAGCTCAAAACATCTGAGACCATATAGTTGATTTTACAAAAGGGGTCTGGAGATCTTAAATAATTTGCCCTAAATCACTGAGAGATAAGATGTGAACCCATGGCCTCTGACTTCACAATGTTCCCACTACTGCCTGATTCGTATGAATTCAAGAGTGGTCATGAAAGCCTACCTCTAGGATTTTTATTGGGTGGGAAATAAGTTGCTACCATCACTTCTAAAAGGCTCCACCTCTCACCATCAAATAAAAATGTGTCTCAGAGTAGCACTGGTTTCCATGGATGCATGAAATTTTATTCACCTGGGCAGAGGTCAGTTCTCTGTCCTACTTTCTTATCTAAGTGGCGCATATGTGTCTGGAGGAAGTACAAAAGATTACAGCTCAGATCAATTTTATCTCCTTATATATAATCTATACAATAATTCATAAGGCTGATTTTTTTAATCTCCTAAAATTCAGTGTTGTAACAATGGATTTTCATGGATTCAGAAGTTTTCAAAGACATTGTTTGGGTCATTTAGGCCATTCCTCTGCCTCCAGACTGCAACACTGAACCTAATATTTAAAGATTCTAAATAAAATCTTGCATTTAACTGATCACAACCCCTTTTTACTTGAGAAATTTTTACACAACCATGGGATAGGTATATAACATAGGTATACAATTCAAACTGAAGATAAATCATAATTTCACAACACTCACATTCAATTACATAACCCCATATGGAGTTGCAACCCAAAGTTTAAGAAGCTTTGTTAAAGAGTTTACATCTATCTCTTCTTCTGCCTTCAATGGATAAAGAGAACAGCTGATTATCATCCCTGGAATAATAATCCAATTGGGAAGTAGAAAAAAATGGGCCAGGTCCTAGACCTCAAAGAACTTTAAGCATAAATTCAAATCCTAGGACTGCTCTTTGGGTGAGCTTGTGAGTGAATCAGGCATGATCTGACCCAGGTAAACAACCTAAAAAACTTCGAGATGAGGGTAAAGTTAAGAAAGGGAAAGTGTAAAAAATAATAATAATAATAAAATAAAATAAAAAGAAAGGGCAAGTGTAATTCCTCCCAAACCAGATGAAGTTGACCTGAATGACAGAAGCCAGTTTAGAGTGATTATGAGTGGTTTCAGAGATCCATCTGCTGGTTGTCCATGTCTCCCAATCCCAGTACTGAAAAATGTACAAAAAAAAGTCAAACCATTGCTGAATTCTGGAAAGCTTTAACATATGGTTCTTCCCTTTTTATGAATTAGGTTTTCTTTGAGAACCTTGCTGACTTGCATCTTAACTGACTTTGGGACTACATTCTACTTTATACTTTGTTTCATCATTTTCTGTACTCAATTCCCATATTCCCCCAAAATACTTTCCATATCTCCCATATTCTCAATTTGTATACTTCTCCCTCTCCCTGCCCCAGTTTTTATTTTCCCATGCTCACTCAGTATTGCCTTCCCTTAAATTTTGAGAAATATGCTAGAGCCTTTGGACTTAGCCTGTGGCCTCTATGCTATTAGACTGTCACCCAGGAAGAAAGTAAAAATGAAACCATATCTTATACATTTCATGGGATCGTGGATATTGGAGTCAAAGAGACCTGGATTCAAATATTGCTTCAGTCACTCCACAGTCAGATGACCTGGGCCATCACTTTGCCTCTGGGACTCAGTTTGCTAATCTGTAAAATGAAGGGCTTGCATTCATCGGCCTTGAAGATCCCTTTCAGAATTGTGGGTAGGATCTGAAGATCCTTGGCTATTTAATTTGGCTCCTGTCTTGATTCCCTTTCATTAATATCCACCAAGGAGGAAACCTGGGCTTTCATTTGGATAGGATTTCACTGTTAAAGTACTTGTCACACAGTATCTCCATCAGGGAGAGAGAAAAGGAGGCCTATTTTATGAGTCAAAAGATGGTTGCATGCTCAATGATCAGGAGCTCATTTCTCAAACCATTGCATCTAGCTTCTGACCTAGCTTCCCAATAAACTATTCATTCTCTCCAAGGTTCCAACAATCTCTAATGCATAATCTGATAGCCTTTTTCTAGTCCTCACCTATTTAACATCTTTCCACCTTGTGGTACCACCCCCTCTCCTAATAGAAATACTCTCTTCCCTGTCTGATGAATCTTTCTCTCTTGATAAACCATCATCCATTCCAGCCCCCTAACAAGGAGTTAAAACTCTACTCCGGAACCCCTTCTCTTCTCTCTCCAGGTATTCTCTTAATGATGTTATCAACTATCTCAAGGTGCAATTATCTACTCATATGACTCCCATATATAATATAAGTAACATATTACTTAACCATAATTTTTTTTCTGAATTATAGCCCTGCATCAGAAACTGCCTTATTGGACATCTCCACCTGGATTTTCCATAGACAATTCAAACTCAACATGTGCAAAATATAATTCATTATCCCCCTACACACAGAAAATGTAACTATATTGCTTTCAAACTTCTCTTCTTGTTGAAGGCACCATGTATACCTTATATACCCACAATGAAGACATTCAATTCATCTTTAGCTCTTCTTCTCTCCAATCTCCTTTATCCAATCAATTGTTGGGGCTTGTCCATACCACTGCTTTACAGCATCTCCTCACTCCTCTCTCCTAACATGGCTACTACTCTAGCTCAGGTCTGTATCACTATTGCAGTAACCTCCTATATGATCTTCCTGTTTCTAGTCTCTCTCTCTCCAGTCTGTTGTTTTTATACCTAGCTGTCCAAAAAATATTCCTAAACAGAGCTCTGAAAATATCCCTTCCCTACTAGCTTCTTATTGTCTCTGGAATAGAAAACATATGCCTCTCCTAACACATAGAACTCCCCATGATATGGTTCCTTACTAACCTTCCCCAGATATCCAATGTCACTTTCCTTCCCACATTCAACATTACAAACGGACTTGGTAGTTCCCTAAACCTGCTGCTTCATGTTCCATCTCTGCTTTTGCATAGGCCTTGGCCTATGTCTGGGATGCACTCCTTTCTCACCCTCACCTCTTAAGGTCACTAGAGTATTTTGAGACTCAGCTTAGGTCATATGCAAAGCCTTTGCTGATCTCCTCACAAATCCATGAGTCAATAATGTTTTTTCCCTCCCCAGATTAGCTTCAGTTTTTATAAGGAATCACAGGATCCCAACTCCAGGGGGGTCATCTCGTCCAGTCTCCTCATTTTTTAGATGAAGAAATAAGGGATCAGAAATGTCAAATGACCTCCAAGGTCACACAGGTAGTAAGCCACACAGAGTTGGATTTGAATCCAAGACATCTGACTGAAAATCCAGTGCTCTTTTCATTACTGCGCGATACTACACTGCCCTTTCCTGCTTACCTAGATACATGTTGTGTCATGAAGGAGAATGCACCAAAGAAGAAATGAGGTGGGGTTCATTATTCTCAGAACCTACTAGAGTATCTTACATAGAACAAATGCTTAATAAATGTTTTTTGAATTCAGTTGAGGAAAAGAATAGCAAAGATCTTGAGCTGGAAGAGATGTCATAGTCCATCTACTGTAAACTTTCTTCTGCCTCTCCCCCTCCCCCCCCCATTTAATAGATGAGGAAACTGAGATCAAGGCAGTTTAAGTGGACTGCCCAAGGTCATCAGATAATAAGTATCCGAGAAAGGATTTGAACTGGGTCCTCTGAATCCAGCAGAGATAATCTTTCCCTTATACTGGAGAGGGTAAAGGTTACTTACCTAAGGTTATTTAAGTGTAAAAGCTGGGAGCTGATACCAGGACTCCAAGGATAATGTTCTCTTCACTACTAAAAAGAGGGAACACTTGGAAAAGCATTAAGCACTATACAATGAAAAGTAGTCTGAACTGAAGCAAGATGCTGTACTATTTCTTCTGAGGCTATAGTGCCATGTTTTATATTGGTAGTTTAGGGTGTATCTGTGCCTAGGGATAAACGGTCTCACTTCCCTTTTTTCTTGACTTGAAATAAGAACATAATATAAGAACGTAAGACACGCCATACTGTGTCAGACCAATTTTGTCCCATATGTGGTCTCTGATATTGACACCAAGGGACAAGTTGAGAAAGAACATGAGAAAGAACATTGCCTTACATGAAGCTGACCACAAAGGTTACCCTGGTTAGCCTAGACTTCTCTTAATAATCTACTGTGAATCTATCATTCATTTGTTATAAGACATCCATCTGTTTGTCCTATCTTTTTTGTTAACATTTCAGATAGAGAAAGAGGTGGGGATGGGAAGGAGAGGGAAGGAAAAAGAAAGACACAGGCACAGAGACAGATACAAAGAAAGACAGACAGGGACAGACAAGAATTTATTAAGCATTACTATGTATCATCTAGTTTTTCCCTTAGAAATAAAAGGGGTTGTTTCATGTTAAATGACTAATTCTAAATTTTATAATGTCCAATTTTACAAATAATTATATTTTACATAAAATTTCCTTTAAATTTTATAAAATTTCTTAATGATTTCTAGGCCCTCCACTTCTAAAGATTTATTCTTTCACATCCCCCATTACTCAATTCATTTTTCACTGTCCACACTGGTAACCATAATTATCCATTGATTCACCTAAACCCTACTAAAATTCCTCACATTTTCAGATTGTTTGATTTATTATATTTTGTTTTTCTAGAATCTAGTGCAGAAGCTGGCACAAAGTAGGAGATTAATAGGTGCTTGCTGACTGATTAATTGAATAAAATCCCTAAATTGAATAGCCTTTGTCAAAAGTAATGAACTAAGGTGGTTGCACGTGTCTAATATCTACTAATGAAGGAAGATGAAACTGATGGATTCTTTGAGTTCAGGAGTTTTCATCTGCAGTAGGGTTAAAACTGATGAAGTGCCCATATTACATCTGGCACCAATGTGATCAGTAGAGGGATTGGGTCCAAAGGTAGTCAATGTACTTGTAGTCTAAGCAACAAAGGGATATGGGGAGAGAAGAAGAGAGAAGGGAAGGAAACTGGAGGGAAGGGCTAAGTAAAATAAATTCCAACATTATCCACATCTAAAAATGCCTGTCTCATTCTGCACATTGAATCTATCACCTATCTATCTTAAGGCAGTGTTCTTCATCATTGGTCCTCTAGAATCAAAGAACCACTTATTGTATTAATCAGAGTTCTAAAGGTTTTCAAAGTTACTTTTACTGGTGGAACATGTTGGAGATCCAGCTTGACAATTGGGACTCACCTATGAAGCTATCAGTGATGAAAAACACTGGGAGCCTAAAGAATACTGGATGTGGAATTTAAAGATTCTGGGAACAAATCTGGGCAAGTTCCTTAACTTAGCAAATCCTTAAGTCTCAGCTTTCTCAACTATAACATGAGGAGATTGACCTAGATACCTCAGTATCAAAATCTCTGCCCCGTGAATCCCTACCATCCCCAAAGAGGAAGTTCCAGAAACTGTGGGGGAAGAGAAGAGAGCAGAAAAGTATCTCAAGTGTGACCATCAGCATGACCTACAAGTATAGGGAAGCTAGCTTGTTTTCAAAAGCATAATGATTATGATGACTGAAAGATAAGATCTATGGGGAGCAGAAAAGGAACCGGGTTATGGAAAGTCCCCCCAGAATTCAGTGAGAGCATGATTACCACTGCTCTTTCTGTTCTCTAAATACCAGAGTATACAGTTATATACTTAGAGAATTCTTCTGGCTATAAAACTTAAGAAACAGGAACTAATCGAATTAGGCCCACCAAAGCTTGTAGCTATAGAACCTTGGACAGCTGCTTAGGTGAAAAGGCCAATTCTATAGGAGGGGGAAATAACCATGGGTTTATAGTATCAGTGTTAGAGTGGGTAGGTATCTCAACAACCATCTAGAACCCCAAGATAATGTGTAACATTGTGTTTGACTAGCTTGTTCAGTCAACCAATCAATAAGTATTTATTGGAGCAGCTAGGTAGTGCAGTGGATAGAGCACCAGCCCTGAAATAAGGAGGACCTGAATTCAAATTTGGCCTCAGACACTTAACACTTCGTAGCTTCATGATCCTGGGCAAGTCACTTAACCCTATTTGCCTCAGCAAAAAAAAAAAAAAAAAAAAAAAAAAAAAGGATTTATTAAGTACCTACTATGTGTCAGGGAATGTGCTAAGAAATAGAACTAGGGGGGAAAAATGAAGATCTGCCTTCAGGGAGCTTCTAGTCAACTGAAGAGAAATGACAGATTAGTAGATAAAAAATGAAGGACAAAGATATGAACCAGGCTTTTGATTTATTTGATATAAGGAACTCCTCAATGACAAAATTTCCTCTACCAATTCAGGTCAGCTTTTCTTTGCAACTCAATCTTAAAGAATTGTTTATAGCACTTTGCCTGTCTTTGAAACCAGCTCTCCTTCAATTCTCTAATCTCATCAAGTATACATTCTCACAAGCAAAAATAAGGTAATTTTTGATAGTAGTGCTGGAGAAATGAGAATGGTCTTATGAAGGAGCTATTTGACCTGAGCTTTATAAGACCTAAGATTTTTAAGAGGCAGTGGTGAGACAGGAGAGTTTTCCAACTATAAAGACAGAGAGATGAAATACGGGATGCTATGTATGAACAAAAGCAAAGAGACCAGCTTGGTTAAACCATAGAGTAGGGAAATGAAAAAAAATTGCAATAAATCTCAAAAGGTTACCTAGAGCCAGATTCTGTTGTTCAGTCATTTTGGTCATATCCAGCTCTTCATGATCTCATTTGCTTTTGTTTTTGTTTTTGTTTTTTTTGGCAAAGATCCTGGAATGCTATGCCCATTTTATAGATGAGAAAACTGAGGCAAACAACTAACAGGTATCTGAGGTTCAGGTCTTCCTGATTCCAGGCCTGGCACTCTATCCACTGTGATATCTACCTGTCGTAGAGCCAGACTGTAACAGTCTTTCAGTGAGAAATAAATGATTATTATGTGCTTGCTAAGCACTGGGAATATAGATGAGAAAGAGAGACAGCCCCTGTCCACTCATATATGAAAATAGTGGTTGGGGAAAGTGTTTGTCTAGGAGGTATCAGGGAGTAGGCTTTCAACTGGCAGGCCTTTTCTTGAAAGATAGAATTGATTTCTGTCTCCAGAATAGAATAGACTAAAACAAAGGAGTTGATTTTAGATCAAAAAAGAAACAAAGAAGGCACTGGATATTTTTGAGCTGGAGATGACAGTCAGACCTTGTGTCCACAGAATGTCTTTTTGGCACCAATGTGGAACGATGGATTGGAGAGGGAAGAGTCCAATTAGGAAGTCTGACAATAATGAGCTGAACTAGAATAGTGGCTGTGATTAGAGAGAAGATAGATGTAAGAAGTGATGTGGACATGGACTCAATGACATGGAAACTGATTGCATAGAAGGGATGAAGAAGAAAAAAAAAGTTGAGGATGGCACAAAAACAGTGCTTAATAAATCTTTAGTAATTAATTGAACAAAGTTAACCAGACACATATATTACTATTATGTAGCACTATTATGTAGGTCTCAGTTTTCCTCACCTATAAAATGGAAATGCTGGATTAGATGACCTTCAAGACCTTCTCCATTTCATCCCAAGATTTTAAAGCTAGGAGACTGAAAATAGATGAATTTGTTACAAAAATTCATTTAATTTCAACTTAAATAATGTATTTGTAATGAATCTACATAGTTTTTTGATGACATAGAAGGGGGTCTGATCGATTTAGACACAATTGAATAAACCCAGGAGGTTATAACTTCCCTCCTTGCCTTTCTATCCTAAACCTCTACCTTCTTAGAGCTGTAATGATGGAAATCATTAAATTCCTTATCTGTCCTCACTCCCTCCTCCTACTCTGTGAATAGCTATAAAGATTTCCTATATGGATTCAAAGTGCCAAAAAGAAAAGTTTGTTTTGTATCTCTGTTAAGAATGATAAACAGAACAATCATTTTAAAATATTGGCCCAGAAAAAAAAACAGATGTTTTCAGCTTAAGTAAGTAATTGGGTCAAAGGATAATTGGTTAATGAAAGTTTTAAAAAAAGAGAAAAAATGGATCACTAAAAATCCAGATAATGGAAAAATACATCATTTTCCACAACTGAGAACTTACCAAAGAACAGCCCATAATCCTTTTCTTGGTGTTGCCTACAGTTCTGCTGAAAAGAGAACAGTGATGGATGACAGTCCTCATTAAGATATTTACAATCTAATCGTTGTGGGGATATATACATAAATGAATAGAATATGAGGTCCAAGTATATGAGAGCAGGCTTTAGAGTCAGGAGGATGTATCGTCAGGATGACATATACTAGGAATGTGATCCTGAGAAAGTAACTCAATCTCTTACTAACCCAGGCCACTGTCTAAGAGGATAAGCTATAAGAAGATGAGTATCTTTGACTAAGAAAATTCCTTACTAGGAGAAAGGAGAAGAAAAGGGGGAAAGGGGAGGAAGAGGAATGGAAGGAAGAGCAGGAGAGGGAGGAGAGAGAGTACCCAGGAAGAAGGCATTAACTTCCAAAATCAAGAGATGGAAGAAACCTTAGAGACTATTCAGTCATACCCCAATATCTTACATATGAGGAAACTAAGGACTTGAATAGTAAAAGGATACAAGTGAAAGTGTTCTAAATTTGGAATCAAGGGATCTGAATTTAGGACCCAGCTCTGCCCCTCTCCACTTGTGTGATTTTGGGAAAGTCTTGTTATCTCTCTGGGCTTCCATTACCTTATCAATAAATTGAGGGAGATGGCCTAGATGATCTCCATGATCTTATCCAAATGAATTCCTCATGGTCAAGGGGTCAGAGGTATCCAAGGTATGAAATATCTGAGTCACTGATTCCAAATCTAGCATTAAGGATGAATAAAATTTCAAAGGATAGGAAAGCATAAGGAGAACATTTGAATAAGTCCCAACAGTAGAAAAGTTCAAGATGCCTTTCAGGTAAAGCAAGTATACTAGCTTATCTAGAATGTAGTGTGTGTAAATGACTACTATTAGGTGTATAGCAGCAATTTTTGTGGAGGTAAAGAATTGGAAACTTAGGAGATGTCCATCAACTGGGCAACAGCTGAATAAATTCTAGTATTTGATTGTAACAGAATACTATTGTGCCATAAGAAATAATGAAGGGGATGATTTCAAAAAAACATGGGAAGACTTATATGAACTAATGCAAAGTGAAGTGAGCAGAAACAGAACATAGTACATAGTAACAGCAAAACTGTAATAATGATCAACTGTGCTTAGCTACTTTGATCAATACCATGATCCACAGTGATTTCAAAGGATCTATAATGAAAAATGCTATCTACTTCCAAAAAGAGAAATTATGAACTCCGAGTGTGAACTAAAACCTTTCTTTATTTTTCTTGTTCCTCACCAACACGGCTAATGTGGAAGTATATTTTGCATGACTTTATATGTATAATAAGTAATGTACTTCTTGCCATTTCAATGAGTAGAGGAGAAGTCAAGGGAGTGGGGTGATTTAGAAATGAAAATAATATTTTGAAAAAAAGAACAATGCAGCCAAGATTAGAAGGGAGGCAGAAAGCTGAGGGAAAAATTTTTACATCTATGTTTCTGATAAAGCCCTCATTTCTAAAATATATAGAGAACTGATTAAAATTTATTTTTTCTCACCTACCTCCACTTATTTTTTTTATTAAAGCTTTTTATTTACAGAACATATGAGTGATTTCTCTACATTGACCTTTGCAAAATTTTTTTTGTTCCAAATTTTTTCCCTCCTTCCCCCCTCCCCCACCTCTAGATGACAGGTAGTCTAATACATGTTAAATATGTTAAATCATATGACAAATCCAATATATGTATACATATCTCTACAGTTATCTTATTGCACAAGAATAATCAGATCTAGAAAGAGAAAAAAAAACCTAAGAAGTAAAACAAAATGCAAACAAATATTCACAGAAAGAGTTAAAATGCCACACTCAGGTGGACTCAAGGTCCACACTCAGTTCCCACAGGCCTCTCTCAGGATGTATATGACTTGTCTTCATCGCTGAACAATAGGAACTGGTTTGAATCACAACTGATTCAAATTTATAAGAATACAAGCCATTCTCCAATTGATAAATGGTCAAAGGATAGGAATAAACAGTTTTCAGATGATTAAAGCCATTTCTAGTCATATTTTTAAAATGCTCTAAATCACTATAGATTAGAGAAATGCAAATTAAGATAACTCTGAAATACCACTTCAGATTGGCTAAGATGACAGGAAAAGATGATGATAAATGTTGGAGAGGATGTAGGAGAACTGGAATACTAATACATTGTTGGTAGAGTTGTGATCCAAGCATTCTGGAGAGTAATTTGGAACTATGCCCAAAGGGCTATCAAATTGTCCATATCCTTTGAGCTAACAATGTCTCTATGGGGTCTGTATCCCAAAAAGATCATAAAAATGGAAAAAGATCTACAATATGCAAAAATGTTTGTAGCACCCTTTCCTGTAGTAGCAAGGAATTGGAAAATAAGTAGATGCCCATAACTTGGGGAATGGCTGAATAAGTTATGATATATGAATGTAATGCAATACTATTGTTCTATAAGAAATGATGAGCAGGCTGATTTCAGAAAAAGCTTCAAAAGACTTACATGAACTGATGCTGAGTGAATTAAGTAGAACCACGAGAACATTGTACAAAGCAATAACAAGATTATGTGATGATCCACTATGATGGATTTGGCTTTTTTCAACAATAGGGTGATTCAAGGCAATTCCAATAGACTTGTGATGGAAAGAGCCATCTGCATCCAGAGAGAGAACCATGAAAACTGAATGTGGATCAAAGCATAGTATTTTTATCTTTTTGTGGTTGTTTCTTTGCTTGTTTTTTTTCTCATGTTTTCTTTTTTCCTTTTTGATCTTATTTTTCTTGTGTAGCATGACAAATATGGAAATCCATTTAGATGAATTATACATGTTTAACCTATATCAGATTGCTTGGGTCTAGGGAAGGGGACAAAGGGAAAAAGAGGGAGAAAAATGTGAAATACCAGGTTTTGCAAAAGTAATTGTTGAAAACTATCTTTGCATATATTTGGAAAAATAAAAAGCTTAAAAAAAAAAGATGACCAAAAAGGAATACTGTGAGAAGAAGTAAGCTTCATCTCTAAGTTCCCTTCAAGTTCTGGAATTAAGATCCTAATTGAACTCTCATTTGACAGACAGACAGGACTAATATATTCATTTTCTGGTCCTGTACTCTCCAAAATCTAGCAAATACTTCATAAAAATGGAATTACTTTCTGAACCTAAAGGAAGACTTGATAATAAGAATATGTTAGTTTATAAATTATCTGGGAAAGAAATTTTTAATAGAATCATTCATGCTAAGCAAACTAAGGCCAAAAATTCATTATCCTCAATCTCAAAAAAGTATGAAGCTTCATTTTCAGGGGGAAAAAAGTTAGGGTTCAGGGCAGCTAGGTGGCACAGGGAATAGAGCACCAGCCCTGAAGTCAAGAAGACCTGAGTTCAAATCTGGTCTCAGACACTTAACATTCCTTAGCTGTCTAACCCTGGGCAAGTCACTTAACCCCAATTGCCTCAGCAAAAAGAAAAAGTTAGGGTTCAATTTGTGGAAAAGAGTATCCATTCCTAGCCTTTGTCCCAAGTGGTTAAACAGTGCTTTAGAGAGATATTCCATCCCATTATGAATAATTCCAAAGAATTCTGGATGAAAAAAAAAAATGCTACCTACCTCCAGGGAGAGAACTGATGAACTCTGAGGACAAACTGAAGTATGATTTTCTCACTTTCTTTTTCCCCCTTTTTTCTCCTGATTTGGTTAGTATGGAAACATCTTTTACATGATTTCACATGTATAACTGATATCTTCTTGTTTGCTTTATCAGTGAGTGAGGGATCAGTGGGAAGGAGGGAGAAAATTTGGAACTTAAAATTAAAAGAGAAAAGAATTTCAAAAATAAATATTTTTTCCCAAGAAATCATACCATTCAGGGAAATAGGACTCCATGGGTATAAGTGGACAAACATGTCATTTTTTACTAATAGTAACTCATAAATAAGCTCTCAAAAACGTATATTTATAATCTCTAGAAAGAAACAACTAATCTCTAGAAGACATAGTGCAGTATCAGCTTAGAAATTGGAAGACTCTTTTTCCTGAGTTTAAATCTAGACTTAGACACTTATTAGCTATTCCCTGGGCAAATCATTCAACTCTGTTTGCCTCAGTTTCCTCATCTGTAAAATGAGCTAGAAAATGAAATGGCAAACCATTCCAGTATCTCTGCCAAGAAAGCCCAAAATCGCGTCATGAAGAGTCAGACATGACTAACAAATGAATGAACAATACCTATGATTGCTGTTTTACCCTCATTTTAGGGTCATTACAATGCTTCTTCTATATAGGATCACAGAACCACAGGATTCAAACCTTGAGGTAAAATGGTCTCAGAGATCAACAAATCAAACCCTATTATTTAAAGATGAAAAAATGAAGGTCCACGGAGCTTCAGTGTCTTGCTCAGATAGATCATCTATATATCTGCTTCAAGAACCAACTCTCCATTGTGCTGCTATAGTAGGAAAAAATGTGTTCTGGAAAGCTAAATTATCCTCCTGCTTTCTATAGGAAAACATGTTTTCACATGTCTGCATTTTTGAAATGTGTATTTAATAAAATAAAAATGAAAGAAACAGTGACAAGAAGGTAGGGCAATATGGGAAAGGCTTGGAAAGTTCTTAGCAATTAATTTCATTCTATTTTCACTGTTCAAACATTATTAGTTTATTTAAAATCCCCATCTTGACAAGAAAGACAATGTCAAAGCAGAACAACATGGTCAAAGACCCACTTAAGTGAGAAAACTCTAAATAGCCCTTTCATTAGGAGACTATTCCAGAGCATCCATTATTGACCATTTTCTGTTCATTTTCTCCCTGGTCTATTTCTCCCAATCAACTCATCCTACTTTACCAATAAGTCTAAAATTAACATTTCCCTTCAGGTATCTTCATTTTGCATTTGGTTAACTTTTCTTAACAATTCACTTCTTTCCACAACATCATTTTTGCTGCCAACAAAAGGCTCATTTATGTCAGCAATACTCAGAAAAATACGTGCATCATAGATAAGTCAGTACTTAGCAATGGTCATTAGCAAGCATGGCCCAGAACTGCTGGGTCATAGCACAAAGGCAGCTGTCTAGACATGCTTATAAGCAGAATTCGTATTGTCAATGTGGTTTATATCACATCCATAATAAATACAACTGATAAATTTGAAAACGATATATTCAGAAAAGCCTGGAAAAACTTACATGAACTAATGTTGTATGAAGTAAGCAGAACCAAGAGAACACTCTACAACAACAAGATAATGTGATGGATTTGGCTCTTTTCACCAATAAAGTGACTCAAGGCAATTCAAGGCAAATCCAGACTTGTAATGGAAAGAGCCAACTGCATCCAGAGAGATGGAGACTGAACGTGGATTAAAGGATAGTATTTTCACATTTATGCTGTTGTTTGTTTGTTTGTTTTTTGTTGTTGTGTTTTTCCATTTTAATTTGGTTTTTCTTGCATAGCATGATGAATATGAAAATAAGCTTAGAAGAACTGCACGTTTAACCTATATTGGATTGCTTGCTATCTTGGGGAATGGGGAGGGTGGAAGAAAGGAAAAAAATTTGGAACACAAGGTTATAAAGGTGAATGTTAAAAACTATCTTTGCATGTATTTGGAAAAATAGAATACTATTAAAAAAAAAGAAACAATATCATACCCTGAAAAGCTGAATTAGGTGATCACATTTTAAGTGGGATGTATATCAAGAATAATTGCTTTGGGTTTTTTTTTGGGGGGGGGTTGTTTTTGTTTTTAAGTCAAGGGGCTAATGAGATCTATCATATCTAAGTTTTTTAGGATTCTATTAATTTCCCTAGTTTCTTTCTTGTTTATTTTGTAGTTAGATTTGTCTGATTCTGAGATGGGAAGGTTGAGGTCCCCCACTAATATAGTTTTGTTGTCTATTTTTTCCTGTAACTGGTTTAATATCTTCTCTAAGAATTTGGATGCTCTATCACTTGGTACATATACATTTAGTATCAATGCGACTTCATTTTTATACTACCCTTTAAGAAAATGTAATTTCCTTCCTTATTTCTTTTAATTAAATTTATTTTTACTTTTGTTTTATCTGAGATAAGAATTACTACCCCTGCTTTTTTTGCTTCAGCATAAGTATAATAAATTTTGCTCCAGCCTTTTATCCTTACTCTGTATCTCTCTATTTCAAATGTATTTCTTGTATACAGCATATAGTAGGATTTTTTTTAATTCACTCTGCTAATAGCTTCTGTTTTATGGGAGAGTTCATCCCATAGTTATGATTACCAGCTCTGTATTTCCCTCCATCCCATTTTCTCCTCTGTACATACTTTTCTTCTTTTCCCACTGTGTCCCTTAGTAGTGTTTTGTTTTTAACTCATCCCACCTTCTACCTATCCTATCTCCTATCATCCTCCTCCCTTCTCTTACCCCTTTCTCCTAGTGTTTCTGCCTTTCCTTCTATTCAGCCCCTCCCTTTTCTTTCCCCTTTCTCCTTCTACTTCTTTATAGGCTAAGATAAATTTCTAACCCCAAATGAATGATTAAGTTATTCCCTCTCTGAGTCAAAACTGAGGAGGTCAAGCTTCAGACAAAGCTAATCTCCCCTTATTTCTTTCCCTCGAGTATAATAAATCTTTTGTGCCTCTTCAAGTCTAATTTGTCCCATTATACCTCCTCAAGAAACTAAGGAGGCTATTAGGTTATTGCAATGGGTTGAACACTGGGCCTGGAATCTAGAAGACCTGAATTCAAATGTGGCCCCAGACATTGTATGACCCTGGGCAGTCTTAACCTCTTACCTTAATCTTAATTCTGCCTACCTCATAATGTTATTATGAAAATCAAATGACATATTTGTAAAACATTTAGCAAAGTACCTAGAACATACTTATTCCTTTCTCTCATTAAAGTGGCAAGTGTGTGTGTATGTGTATATACGTGTATACACTAATATATGCATTTTAAAACTATCAATAAAAGAATTCATTATTTTTCCTTTTCAAATTTTAAATTTTTATTGATCTTTTATGGTTTTATACTGGGTTTTTTGTTATATATGTATATTCTTTTTTTTTTTAAACATGTTTCCTTATAAATCATGTTGGAAGAAAAAAATCAGGACAAAAGGGAAAAATCACAAGAGAAAAAAAAAACAGAAGAAAAAAAAAAGTAAACATTGCACGTGTTGATTTGCTCAGTCTCTATAATTTTCTCTCTGGATGCAGATGGCATTTTCCATCCAGTTTATTGGGATTGCCTTGGATCACTGAACTGCTGAGAAGAATCGAGTCTTTCACAGTTGATCATTGCACAATCTTGCTGTTACTGTGTACAATGTATTCCTGGTTCTTTTGTTTTGCTCAGCATCAGTTCATGTAAATCTTTTCAGGTCTTTTTAAAATCAATTTGTTCATCATTTTTTATAAAACAGTTATATTCCATTACTTTCTTTTACCATAACTTATTCAGCTATTCCCCAATTTATGGGCATCTATTCATTTTCCAATTTTTTTCCAACACAAAAAGAGCTGCTACAAACATTTTTGTACATGTGGGTCCTTTCCCCTCCTTTATGATTTCTTTGGGATACAGACCCAGTAATGGCACTGCTGGATCAAAGGGTTATTGCCCTTTGGGCCTAGTTGCAAATTGTTCTCCAGAACGGTTGGATCATTTCACAACTCTACCAACAATGTATTAGTGTCTTTTTTTTTTTAACTTTTTCTTTTATTACAAAAAAATCACTTTATTTATTGTTTGCTTTTAAATTTCACCTCTCACACAGTGGCTCAGCAATCCCAGGCAAATAATTTAACTTCTTAGCTCAAGGCTGTAAGCAACAGAAGAATTTTATACCTGGTAGAGGGAACTTCCTCATTTGGGAGTTCCATAACTCACAGGTTTCATTTTCTATCCCTTGTTCATTTTCTTCATTTCTGTACCTATTCCTCTCTCCCCCATCCCAATCCCACTTAGAATCCTCATCCCAGTAACAAAGAAACATTAACCAGCACAACTACTGACCCTGACCCCATATGCAATGCTCCATACTCAAGTCCTTCCTTTCTGAAAAGAAGGGAGGAAAGGAAAGGGATTGTTCTAAAAACTGATGTAGGGAAAAAAAAAAAAAAAAAAAAAACAACATCATTTAGGTGATCCAAATGTAAGGGCATAGGATGTGGACAGGGAAGAGACTTTTAGATGTCTTACATCCCCTTCCCCACCTCAATTATACAGATGAAGAAATTGAGACCAAAAATGGTGTGCCAAGATCACACAATCAGTAATAGAACTGGGATTTGAATCCAAGTCTTTGACTTCCAAATCTAGTGTTTTTTTTACTAGAATTTACAAGCTCTCAATCCAGTTGCCAAAGGGCACTACATGATATGGTATCCCCAGTAGGATTTGCTTACTTTGGTTTTACTTTCATTTGAAAGCCAGAGTTAACAAAACTTTTTATATAAATATACTGCATCAAAAAAGCCAAGCAACTCACATTCCTATGTATGAATGGACAAACATATTCAATTTTACTAATAGTAACTAATAATTAGCTACCCAAAAGGTACGTTTGTAATCTCTAGAAGGAAATGACATTTGACTACATGAAATACCCAAGTTCTTGGTGGTTAGTCTACGGTTTCTGTTTTACCCTCATATTAGGGAAATTACAGTGCTCATTTGCAAAACTCTCTTATTTTTTTAACCCCATGCACTTTTGTGCTGTGACAGCAGAGGCTGTAATTTGTCAGCATAGGGTTCTTGAAACTGAAGCAGATGGGAGAATTCTCCTCTAGAGAGTTCTTTTCCCATTTGGAGGAAGAAGCTAAGTTATGACCTCCAAAACCCTCTGTAGTTTGAAATCAACACAAATCTAATTTCACACATATTTATTAAGCACCCACTGTGTATAACGTATTGGGTTAGATTCCAGGGAAGATACAAAGGTTCTTTAAGAGAGTTCCTGCTTCTATGAAGCTGGAAGTCTAGCCAGGAGATCAGATTCAGCAAAAGTAAGATTTCTTGAAAATGATAAAACATAAATACTTTTCAAGGGCAATTTTGGTATACAAACAACTGTATTGTCTCAAATAGTTAACATTTATTAAGCACCTGCTATGTGTCAGGCACTGTGTTAAGTGATGAGAATTCAAAGAAAGGGCAAAAGGTAGTCCCTGACCTCTGTAAATTTACAGGAAGATAACATAGGGGAAAAAACCTCGCATACAAACAAGTGATATGAGGATCAATTAGAGGTGATTAATAAAGGGAGGCTTGAGAACTGAAGGGGCTCAAGAAAGGCTTATTTAAGAAGAAAGTGTCATTTTAGTTAGGAAGCCAGAGAATCCAGGATTATGACTCTTCCAGACCTGGAGGACAGCTAGAAGAAAGTCTCAGTCAAGAGAATAAGTCTTTTTGTGGGAGACCCCAGGATTGCAATATAAAGAGTGAGGGAGGAGTTAAGTAAGAAAGGTGGTAGAGTTGGGAAGAGAGGGGACACAGGGGCACAGGCACAAAGGTTAAGGGCTTTGAGTAAAAAGCACGTTTTTTTTCAATTGTCTATAAGGATTTTAGTGTTTGCCTCTGCCAGTCCTTACTGAATCAGTCATCAATTCTATGTGGCATCAAGAGGACCAAAGATTATAAATTTAGAGCTATTAAGGATTTTAGAGCTCACCTAGACTTGGGTTCAGAGGAATAGAGAATTTCAGAAATGGAAGATACTTCAACTTATATCTGAAAAGGAATCCCTTCTACAACATACCAGACAAATAATTGTAAATTTAATCCAATTAGCATTTATTAAGCACCTACTGTATCCTGGGCACTGTGTTAGGATCAAATAGTCCATACCCTCAAAAAGTTTATGTTGTATTGGCAGCAACCCTATTCCACTATTTAACATTGCTTAGTATCCATGAGACCTTAAACAATTGACTAAATTTCTCTAATCTGAGAAATAATAAGAATGATCTTGATCTCAATGGCTTTTTTTTCAGCTGTAAATTATATGTAGATATAGGCATGCATGTACATATATATGTAGATAGAAATAAAATTTATATGTAAAATGCATGTGCATACCAAATGAAATTTATATTTAAAATATGCTTATAATTTTACATCAAGTATGTTTACATGTACGTACAAATGTGTGCTTACAATGTATATACATTTTTGGCTATTATTAGATTCTCATGTATGCATACTCATAGATGTGCACATGTGCATATTTCTATCTATACATGTTTGATTCTTTATCTCCATATATATGACATTTGTTATGTTGTAGAGGTATATGGACAGCCAGATGAAAGAGAGATACAAATATGAGAAGTACTCTGGTCTAATGGACAGAGAGTTGGCTTGAGTCAGGTTCAAGTTTCCTACTAAATATGAATTGTATGATCTAGAGTAAGTCAGGCAGCCCTTGAAAGTTAAAAGTTACAGGGAAGCTACTGATCTGCTTTGGTGGAAAGAGTTCACTCATCTGATGAAATCATAGATATGTGTGTATACATGTATACATGAATGTGTATCTATACATGTACACATGCAGACATGTACATATAGTGATGTATAATATAGGTTTGTGTGTGCATATATACACATACATACATACACAGGTGCAGAGACCACTATAATACATATACACATATATGTATATACATACAGAACTACAAAGTGTATGTGGGGTGTGTATGTGTGTATGTGTGTGTGTGTGTGTGTGTGTGTGCATATGTATATACACCTATGCACTTTCTGATGGTCACGTAAAGTATTCTAGAAATTATACAATTCCTTCAAGCTAAGTGATTGTTATTACCATTAAGGTTTCAGTGAACCTCAGACCCATGCTAAAAAGTAGCTCTCTGCATGATTTTATTTTGTCCCTTCTCTTTCCTCTTGGGGCTACATATAAACAAAATAATACAAGGTGTCCCCAAAATCTTAGTACAGCATTAAACTACTAAAACTGTAAACTGCACTAAGACTTCTGGACACCCAGTATTTAGGAGAACAGTCTAAAGTCCTTAGTTCCTCCTACCAGGTGAGATATCCTTATCAGTCTTTCTTTAACTATTGATTCTGAAGCTATGTGCAGCACTTAATCCTTTCTCCCTCTTACCAAGGGCAGTCTTTGAAGTAGACTATGCAAAAGTTCAATGAAGAATTCTGTCCTCCTTGAAGATAGAATTAGGGACCAGAACAGGGCACTGGCTTTTGACTGATTCACTTAATGGCAGAGGTGGGTTCCCTCTTCTCCAGAGCTCAATTCTGGTGTTAATTAGACTAAGAGAAGTAAGAAATCCTTGGTTAATTCAGCTAATGAAAATATCTGGAGTTATTTTTTTAACCAGCTAGAAAGGAGAATCCTTGGAAGGAGTGATCAAAATAGGATTGAAAGGTTTTAAGAAAATGATTTGTGAAGAAGATACCCAAAATTGAGTGTCTGTTATTACATTTGGTGTCACAAAATGTCACCTGAACTTTCACCAGAGCTCTGTTATCACACTCTGTTTTAATGGGGATTTTGTCTAATAGCTGAGAAAGCTATAGATGGCCATTTCAAAATGGCTCATGTTAGAGAGACTTCCAAGGACATAAAGTCTCAATGTCGGTTTGGAATTTTCTCTAAGTAGAAAAATGCTTAGATTAGAATAACACTAAATTAACAAAAACTGGTCCTACATGGCAGAATAATCATGCCTTTTCCATACCCATCGAGATACAGTAGCATGTTCTCTCCAGCTCCTAGCAGCTCTTCCTCTATTACCATCTTCATCAATCAATTTTCCAAGGACTCACACCTGCTACTACAATCCCAAGCTTGCTCTCCATGAGTCCTTATCACACAATCACATGATAACTGCCAGTGTCTAATTTAGTAACTAACTGCTTCTATGAACAACATAGCTTAATAAACCACCAAAAAACATCCAGTCGGCAAACCAATCATTCAACAAGCATTTATTAAACTATTACTATTTAACACTGTGCTAAGCACCAGGGATACAAGATAAAAATGGACCCTCTTTTCAAAGAGTTCACAATCTGAAGCAAAACAACATTGTACAAACAAGATACATACAGGATAATTTGGAGACTAATAGCATTGAGAGGCAATTAACAAAAAGTTGAGGCAAGAAGACCAATCAAAAGTCCATTGCCACTCAAAAAGTACTTTCAGGTTTATTGTACTTCATTTCCCGCAAAGGGTTGATAAGACAGGTACTATTCCCATTTTACAAATGAGGAACTTGAGGTTCTGAGAGGATCTGGCCTAGAGCCACTCAGCTAGCAAGTAATTGAGGCAGGATTGGAACCTGGTTGTCTCCTACTTCCAAACCCTTGTCCCTGTCATAAAATAAGGGTCAAGTATGCAAATGCAGAAGAGCCATAGGATAAAATCAAGTGATGTTAAAGCTGGAAGCTACCCCAGAGAACTAATCCAGCCCCTTCATTTAACAGGTGAGAAAACTCAATACTGAGTGGTGATTTTTTTTAAGTCTCCAAATAAAAATGCAGAAAAATTCAAGGAATAAAAAATCTAAAGTAATTGCCAACCTGCATTAATGGAGGGACTTTCAAACCAAGATTCCTTTTATCCATGAAATCACAGCTTTAGATCTCCCTATCTGCTTCCATTCCCCGACAAAAATAAGTTCAAGGTTCATTGTTAATATCCAACATTCATATAACATTTTATGGTGCACAATGTGCTTCAAACACATTATCTCATTCTCACAACAACCCTTTGAAGTAGGTACTATTATTATCTCCATTTAACACAGCAGGAAAATGAGGCACAAAGGGGCAACAAGACTTGCATAGAGTCACACAGCTGGTATAAGGATCTGAATCAGAATTAGAATTGTAGATCAAGCACTCTATGTAAAAAAACTCCTTTTTGGGAAGATTCAGTAAGCCAACATTTGTGAATGACAATAAAGGCCTTTTAAAATATAAGTAAGGTGCTATCAGTATTATTATGTGAAAAAATCTACAAGAGTAGTTCCTGAATGAAACTACAACTTGGGCCCCTTGAAGCTCATCCACAACTAGTGCCCATCAAAGATCTCAAGGCAACAGTTCTTGAAGCAGGTATAGTCATCTCTACCTAAAAAGCTATTGGCAACCAGGTCCAGATTTTCAGAATTCAATGGAAAAGCAGCATAGACATGGCCCCAGATTCCAAACACAATGATCTTTTCCATTGCGCTCTGTCTCTGTCTCTGTCTCTGTTTCTGTCTCTGTCTCTGTCTCTCTCTCTCTCTCAGTGTTTTCTACCTAAGCATCATAAATGGATCAAATGTCATAACAGGATAATAAGCATTGTTGCTAAAAAGAGGCAATCACAAAATAAAAGCATCTTTCAAAATATAGGCATAGCTAGTAATTATCCAGGAATGGCAGGCTGACAAAGAAAAACACTTCTGAGGTTCTCACTCCCCTCTGTCTCTATTGGAAGAAAGACATATATTAGTTAGTTGGATGCCAAAAGTATACTCTTCCTACTGAGCAGGTATTCTTCCCATTCATGCCCCCCTCACTCCATGTCTCATGCAACAACTATTCATCACTCCATTATCTTCTAAATGCTGTTCTAGTGTCAGCTTATTTTTCTAGTCCCAATTCACAAATTTACTGTTATTCCCTCTAATGAATGACAGCATACCAACAAGCCATCATTCTTGGGAAGAAGAAAAGAGACCTAAATTAGGTCATTCAACCCATATTTAGTTATCACTATATGCCAGGCACAGTGCTAGGAGTACAAAGAAAAGTAAAAACATTATCCTTGTCATCAAGAAGCTCACCTTCTAGTGAGGGAGCTGACATGACATGCAAACAACAGTGTACATAGAAGATACAAAAATAAAAAAGGGGAAATCTCAGAGAGAAAGCACCAACAGGAACTTGAGCTGAATCTTGAGGGAAGAAACCTCTTACTTGCATTACTATTGTCATCCATTCAACAAACATAGACTAAGTTAACCACAGAGTGCCCACAGCATTGAGTCAAACACTGTAGAAGATGCCAAGTTTAGATAAGACACCTATTCCTGACCTCGTGAAGCTGAAAATCCAGTTGAGAAATAAAACAGACATAGATGACTATTATCCAGAATGTTAGATGATTAAATGTATTGTAAAATATAGTGCCATTTGAAATCTGGAGGATAAAGTGGCTGCCCATGGAGAACCAGCAAAGGCTCCATGAAAGAGTGAACATTTAAGTTAGAAAGGGTCCATAAAAATTCAACAGGAAAAAAGGGGGGGAGGGATTTCCCAACATTTAAAACAGACAGATGGGACATCCAGCTAAAGCTGCCTCTAGAATTTAGGATAGATATCAGGTCTTGATATACGGCATTGGGAGATGCCTTATATAGCCGTGACAGTTGAAGCCATGGAGGTGTTTTGAGATGAAATTTCCAAAGGAGAAAACAGGGAAGAAAGAAGAATGGACAAAACCTTAGAATGTCCACATTAAAAAATGATAGGTAAGAAAGCAGAGAGGCAGCAAAAGAGAGAAGAGGATCCATTATAGTTGAGTATTTATTTGCATATTTAATTCTGCCAAAAGGAGGGAGCTGTGGTGTAGGAGACAGAAAATTGAGCTTACAGTCAAAAAATCTTAGATTTTTGTCCTACCTCCAATACTTACCAGCTGTGTGAGTCTGGGCAAGTCACTTAAGGCAACTAAGGGTTTATTTATCACATAAAGACCTTAAAAAAAAAGAATTTTTTTGCTTTTAAGAGGTGCTGATATATGAAATCCTAAGACTAGAGAAAAAAGTACCTTTTTAGAAATTATTCTTATTCTTTTTAAAAATTTTATTTATTTTTGCTGAGGCAACCGGGGTTAAGTGACTTGCTCAGGGTCACACATCTATTAAGTGTTAAGTATCTGAGACCACATTTGAACTGAAGTTCTGACTCCAGGGCTGGTGCTCTATCCACTGAACCATCTACCTGCCCCTCTTATACATATTATTGCTAACATTAAGATAGCACTTTAAATTTGGCAAAACACTTTATAAATATTCTCTCATTTGATTCTCACGACCCTAAGTAGAAGGTGTTTTTATTAGCTTTGTATCAGGAATCTGAAGCAGGCAGAGATAAATGATTTGTCTAGGATCATACATTTACTAGCTAGTAAACGTCTGAGATCACATTTGAACTCAGGACTTCTTGACTATGGATCCAATAGTCTATCCATTGTTTCACCAGTTTTTTTTTTATTAAAGCTTTTTATTTGTATAACATATGTATGGGTAGTTCCCCAGCATTGATCTTTACAAAGCTCTCCATTATAAATTTTACCCCCAGTCCCCTCCCCTCCCCTAGATGGCAGGAAGTCCACTACATGTTAATAATGTTGAAATGCTTGAGAAGTTATGCAAGAAAAATCCTATCTACAAGAAAAAAAAAAGAATCAGAGAAAGGAAACACACTGCAAGCAAACATCATTAGAGAGCATGAAAATGTTCTGTTGTGGTCCACATTTCATATCCCTCTCTCTGGGTGTATATGGCTTTCTTCACTGAACAATTAGAAGTGGTTTGAGACATTTCTTTGTTGCAGAGAGCCATGTCCATCAGAATTGATCATCATATAGTATTGTTGCTGTGTATAACGATCTCCTGGTTCTGCTCATTTTCACTCAGCATCATTTCATGCAAGTCTCTCCAGGCCTCTCTGAAATCATCCTGCTGGTCGTTTCTTACAGAGCAATAATATTCCATAACATTCATATACCATAATTTATTCAGCCATTCTCCAATTGATGGGCATCCATTCAGTTTCCAGTTTCTAGCCACCACAAAAAGGGCCGCCACAAGCATTCTTGCACATGTGGGGCCCTTTCCCTCCGCTAAGATTTCTTTGGAATATAGGCCCAGTAGAAACACTGCTGGGTCAAAGGGTATGCACAGTTTGATAAATTTTTGAGCATATTTCCAAATTGCTCTCCAGAATGGTTGGATCCGTTCACAGTTCCAGCAACAATGTATTAGTGTCCCAGTTTTCCCACATCCCCTCCAACATTCATCATTTTCTTTTCCTGTCATTTTAGCCAATCTGACAGGGGTGTAGTGGTACCTCAGAGTTGTCTTAATTTGCATTTCTCTGATCAATAGTGATTTGGAGCACCTTTTCATTATGACTAGAAATGGTTTTAATTTCATCATCTGAAAATTTTCTGTTCATATCCCTTGACCACTTATCTATTGAAGAGTGGCTTGAATTCTTATATATATGAGACAATTCTCTATATATTTTAGAAATGAGGCCTTTATCTGAACCCTTAAATGTAAAGATGATTTCCCAATTTGATGCTTCCCTCCTAATCTTGTCTGCATTATTTTTGTTTGTACAGAAACTTTTTAACTTAATATAATCAAAATTATCTATCTGGTGTTCAATTAAGAGTTCCAGTTCTTTTTTGGACATAAATTTATTCCATCTCCATAGGTCTGAGAGGTAAACTATACTACGTTCCTCTAATTTACTTATAATATCACTCTTTATATCCAGTTCATGAACCCATTTAGATCTTATCTTGGTATGTGGTGTTAGGTGTGGTTCAAGCCCTAATTTCTTCCATACTGGTTTCCAATTTTCCCAACAGTTTTTGCCAAATAGTGAGTACTTATCCCACCAGTTATTTTTGACAAGGAACATGAGTTTGATTTCATCTGAAATGTTATCAGGTTAAGATTGTCAAACTGAGATCTGTTGAAGACCTTAACTTAAAAAGACCAGTATCCCCCAATTCATCCAGGGCCATCTCTATATCTTCTCACTGGACTCAGATAGCTCTGGAAGAGAAAGTGAGGCAGGTGACCTTGCACAGCTCTCCCTCACTCAAATCCAAATCATTTGCATGTCATGGCATCACCTCCCTGATGTCATGGTCCTCTTCCAGAACAAAGAACAAACAACAAGATTATAAATTGTAGAGAAAATGCAATTCTCTTTTGATAGAAAGAGAATTCCCCAAGGGAGATCTCCTATATCAATAAAATCATGGGCCAAAAATAATCTGCCCAGGATTTAATCAGAAGTGCTCATATATTTAAGTTTATTCAGCTTCCTAGACTTAAAGGCAGGTCTTAAGGAAATTCAAACACATTTGTAAGATCCAAAAATATTTTCATTTATTAGTACCTGCAATTAAGTTAAAAGCTATTATTGGAAGGAAAAAACCCAGTTTGGAAGGAAAAGTAAATAAGTATACAAGTAATGAATTTGCTAAGAATTTTTTCCAGCAGTGGAATTAGCCTATATTCAAATTAGTCTCTTCCTCCTCTTACTGAATAGGCTTGCCTTCTTTCTTGGGAATTTGTCAACACTCTTAAAATGAAAAATATCTTCCTTCAAAGTCTTTTGTATACATTTTAAACCCTTAATTCATCTTCAGTTACCCAAACTAGCCCATGTTCACTTCCTCCTCTAATTTAAAACCAAAAGTGTAAGTTGTGGAATCACATACACATTTTCATTTTATTTTATTTTATTTTATTATTTTATTTTATTTTTTTGCTTTTTGCTGAGGCAATTGGGGTTAAGTGACTTGCCCAGGGTCACACAGCTAGGGAATGTTAAGTGTCTGAGACCAGATTTGAACTCAGGTCCTCCTGACTTCAGGGCTGGTGCTCTATCCACTGTGCCACCTAGCTACCCCTATATACACATTTTCAAATATAGTTGAATCTGTTCCTCCCACCATGGAGGGTGCATTTTTAGTGGTGTATTTGGACTAGAGGTAATTATCACAGTTACCTTAGTTCCTTTTTTCCAAATTGCTCAATGACCATTGATGCCCTAAATGAGTCACTAAAATCAGTATGCTACCATAGGATGTATCCCTGAAAGCATATATTGGCTCCCTGCTCCTTCTCAAGGATGTTCCTTAGTTCTAAGAAGTCAAACATGATGCCAAGGTCTTTAATGCAATCTCATAGAATTCAATACCTAATGACTCCATGGATTGCAGAGCTTTTCGTCTTTATGAAATAAGTACCTGACATTCATATATATGGCTCCATGAAGGACTTAATGTAATGCTCTACAGTTTGTCACACTTTCTTCTTTTGTCAGATTACATCATAACTAGTCAGGGTGAAGCATCTCAGGGACAGGATTCTGGAAAATAAAGAAGTAAATTGCCCAAGTTGGGATTTGGCCAAAATAATGAAGTCACTCTCTTGGAAACTTGAGCATCTGAAAACTTTAAAATTCTCAGTCAGCCAGCATCCTCATACCCAATTCCTGCCAATGCATGGCTCCAGTGAAATAGCAGCAAGATGGTGTCAAACCTGGGCTCAGCTGAAAGATGTTACAACTAGCTAATGATATCAGTTTTCTGCTAAAAAGAATAAATGTCACCTCCAAGATCACAAACACCCTTAAATTTATAAGCTTCAAAGATTACCCAGTTTTAAGGTTTTCCTCCATTCCCACTCCTTTTTTGTAAGTCAATTCACTGCTCCCTCCTTACTGTCTAAACCTCAGAATCCTGAAACCCAATATCACAAAATATCCTTATCTTCCTCCCTAAATAATCTCCCACAACTTCACCAAATCCTTTAACATTTCTGGGCTTTTTACTTCATCAATAAAATCAGGAAGTTAGACTCAATCACTCTAAGGTCCCTTCCAGCTCAGCTCTCTAATCTTATGGTGATGAGTTTGTTTTGTTTTGTTTTGTTTTAATCCTCTCTCTGCATCACATTTAGTTGACTCATCTTCCTCCTGAATGTTTGTTGGCTTGGCCATTTCTTACTCCTGCAACTGCTACCCTAGCCTAGGTCCTCTCACCTATCTCATTCTCTGTCCTTACTCTAATCCCTATTGATTTTCTGTTATCTGTTGGCTAAAAAAATAAAAATCATACTCTCTACCTTTCCTTGGCAGAATCAAGAATTACTAAAGTCAAATATGGATACGTCTTGAACAGGTGATCTAAACCTTATTTGTGCCACAGACTCCTTGGACAACCTGGTAAAGCCTATGGATGCCTTCTCAGATTCATATTTTTAAATGTATGAATTAAAAAATACAGGATTACAAGGAAAATCAAATATAATGAAATATAGTTTCAAGCATTGCAGTTTCAAAAATACAAATATATATATGTAAACCATATAATAATATACATATGATATATTTTAGAGACACATACACACACAGGGAGGATGGGACAATTACAGTTAACTGAGTCATATAGCTAGTATTGTGTCTGAGGACAGATTTGAACTCAGATCCTTCTAATTTCAGAGCCGTTGAAATTCATCTACCCCATCCACTATGCCATCTACCTGCCCTGACAAAATGATTTAAAAAAAATATTACAGGCTCCAACTAAACACCCATGGCCTACAGTCTTTTTTTTTTCAGCTAATTTTTTTATTAAAGCTTTTTATTTGTATAACATGTATATGGGTAGTTTCCCAACATTGATCTTTACAAAGCTTTCCATTACAAATTTTACCCCCAGTCCCCTCCCCTCCCCTAGATGGCAGGAAGTCCACTACATGTTAATAATGTTGAAATGCTTGAGAAGTTATGCAAGAAAAATCCTATCTACAAGAGAAAAAAAAAAGAATCAGAGAAAGGCAACACAATGCAAGCAAATGTCAATAGAGAGCATGAAAATGTTACGTTGTAGTCCGTATTTCATATCCCTCTCTCTGGGTGCATATGGTTTTCTTCAGTGAACAATTGGAACTGGTTTGAGACAATTTTTTGTTGCAGAGAGCCATGTCCATCAGAATTGATCATCATGTAATACTGTTGTTGCTGTGTATGATGATCTCCTGTTTCTGCTCGTTTCACTCAGCATCAGTTCATGCAAGTCCCTCCAGGCCTCTCTGAAATCGTCCTGCTGGTCGTTTCTTACAGAGCAATAATATTCCATAACATTCATATACCATAATTTATTCAGCCACTCTCCAATTGATGGGCATCCCTTCAGTTTCCAGTTTCTAGCCACTACAAAAAGGGCTGCCACAAACATTCTTGCACATGTGGGGCCCTTTCCCTCCTCTAAGATCTCTTTGGGATATAGGCCCAGTAGAAACACTGCTGGGTCAAAGGGTGTGCACAGTTTGACAACTTTTTGAGCATAGCTCCAAATTGCTCTCCAGAATGGTTGGATCCGTTCACAGTTCCACCAACAATGTATTAGTGTCCCAGCCCTCCCACATCCCCTCCAACATTCATCGTTATCTTTTCCTGTCATTTTAGCCAATCTGACAGGGGTGTAGTGGTACCTCAGAGTTGTCTTAATTTGCATTTCTCTGATCAATAGTGATTTGGAGCAACTTTTCATATGACTAGAGATGGTTTTAATTTCATCATCTGAAAATTGTCTGTTCATATCCCTTGACCACTTGTCTATTGAAGAATGGCTTGAATTCTTATATATATGAGACAATTCTCTATATATTTTAGAAATGAGGCCTTTATCAGAATCATTGAATGTAAAGATGATTTCCCAATTTGATGCTTCCCTCCTAATCTTGTCTGCATTTGTTTTGTTTGTACAGAAACTTTTTAACTTAATATAATCAAAATTATCCATCTGGTGTTCAATTTGGAGTTCCAGTCTTCTTTGGACATAAATTTATTCCATCTCCACAGGTCTGAGAGAAAACTATATTAGGTTCCTCTAACTTGCTTACAAAGTGCCTCTTTATATCTAGATCATGAACCCATTTAGATCTTATCTTGGTATGTGGTGTTAGGTATGGGTCAAGCCCTAATTTCTTCCACACTAGTTTCCAATTTTCCCAGCAGTTTTTGCCGAATAGTGAGTATTTATCCCAAAAGCTGGGGTCTTTGGGTTTATCGAATACTAGATTGTTAAGGTTATTGCCTAGATTGTCCTGATATCCTATCCTGTGCCACTGATCGACTGCTCTATTTCTTAGCCAGTACCAAACGGTTTTGATGACCGCTGCTTTATAATATAGTTTTAGATCTGGTACAGCAAGGCCACCTTCATCTGCCTTTTTTTTCATTAATCCCCTTGAGATCCTTGACCTTTTGTTCTTCCAAATGAACTTTGCTACTATTTTTTCTAGATCTGTAAAATAATTTCTTGGGAGTTTGATTGGTATTGGCCTACAGTCTTTAAAAAAAATCAGGATTCACCTAGGGGGAATCAATTAGTAGGTATATAATCTGTTAGTAGGTACATGCAAAATCCCTACTAACAAGTTTCTTCTATACAATATCTAAGCATATCATCTAAGGGATATACTCACACACATACCATACGTACACAAACACCCCATTAACAAAATTCTATATATTATCTATGTATGTTATCTAAGGGATACACATACATATACACGTCCCACTAACAAATTTTGTCTATATATTATCTATGCATGTTATCTAAGGAATACACTATATGTGTATATATATATATATAATTTATGTGTATCTATTACTTATTCAAGCTTAAAACTGCACTAAGATTTTTGGGATGTTCTGTGCAATACTTAGAATCCAAAAAAAAAACTTAAGGGTAGCAAAAGTGAAGGCAATAGAGAGATATGTGGGAGGTATGGGCAGGTTGCAGCTTATAACCAATGACAACATGCAAGCAAACAGTGGTGGAAATGATGTTAACCAAGAGTTCAAAACTGCCTTCTACTTTTCTAGTCAATGTGGCAAAAGTGAGAGCTGAAGAATGGACAATTGGTGCCTTATACTGGTACAAGTTTTAGAATTAGAACAGTGAGATCCCTTACAAATGCATCAAACATAAAAGAAACAAAGAAAAAAAAGCGTAAAATGATGAGATGCAGCCAAATTATACACTCCCTAGGAAAGATGGAAAGAAAGGTTCTGGGGGTGGTTCAGCACTGTGTGTAACAGCTGCATAAATAGTGTCTAACAGGGCTTACTGGACCATGGAGTCTATGAATGGGAATTCCACACCTAATAAAAACTATATGGCAATGCAGACCTAATTAGAAGCAGTATGATAGAATGAAAACAGCCCTACAGTTGTAGTCAGGAGATCTGATTTCAAATCCTAACTCTGATCTAGCCTAGTTGCCTGGTTATGAATAAGTCACTCAATCTCCCTGAGCTACAATTATCTTCATCTGTAAAATGGGCAAAAAAAAAAAAAAAATTGAACTACCTACTTCGAATAGTGGGTGGTGGGGAACACAAATGGTTTATCAAAGATAAAGTGCCATATAAATGTTGTTGTTTCTTTTATTGATATTAGAATTGACCTGGCATACTGGAAGGATCAACAAATCTGGATCATAAAAATTTTCTTTATTGCATTCGTATGGTCTTGAAATCACTGATCAAAGAATTCTAAAACTGGAAAGGCCCTTGTAGAATACTAGCTTAGATTAAATGATCTTGCTTCCCTAGGCCTTAAATGAAACTTTAAAAATAGGGATGAAAATCATTTGCCTGCCTAAATTCAGAAGGCCAAAGCAGCTGCTCCTCAAACAAGCAATCTCTGAATACACACTACATATTCTCTATAGCAAAGCTTCTTAAACTGTGGGTTGTGACCCATACATGGTCACATAACTAAATGTAAGGATCACAAAATAATGATTTATTATCAGTAAATGTTTGATTTTTATATCTATTTTATATATCTGTATCCCCAGGGGTGGTGTAAAAATTTCTCAGGTGAAAAGGGGTTGCAAGAGGAAAAAGTTTAAGAAGTCCTGGTGTAGAATGCAAACCTTTTCAAGACTGAGGCCTCCTTCATTTATGTCTCTGTAGCCCCAGCATCAAGCAGAGTGCTTAATAAATGCTCAATGATGGGTTGCTTCTCATTCCCACACTGCTGTTTACATCCTCCCCACCTCACTGGAATATCCTTCCCTATTCTTTTTTGCTTATTTTCAAGTGCCACCATACTTCTATGGACCAGCTTAAATCCCATCTCTTTCCTAAGACCTTCCCCAACTGCCTCAGTCCTCAATTAAAAATCCTTTCAACTTGCTTCCCTCTTAAAACTCTTGTGATTCTCAAGGTATTTTGCTCTCAGCCAGGCCTGGTGATGGGCCAACAGAAGATGCCAGTGGTAGCTGTTGCTAGCAAGATTCATGGGTAAACAGTCCCTATTTCAGGTGCTACAAGATTCATTCATTTCTCTATATATGTCCTCTATACCCAACCAGACTGTCAACTTCTTAAGAGGAGGGACTATGAATTAATCCTTATTGTAGCATAAAGAGCTAGCATTCCAAAGGTACTGAATAAGTGGTGGTGATGATGGGTTGTTCTTTTTAGGGTTCCCATGGTTCTAAGGTCTCTGACCTCTCATAAATAATGATTGAAAAACGTTTTGGAAGAAGATAATTAGAACTGAAATGGATCTCAAAAGCCATCTAGTGTACCTTTTCACTTTACAGATAAAGAATCTGAGACTCAGAGATGTTAATAAGTTTCCCAGCATCATAAAGGTAGGATATGTCTGAAGCAATATTGGAACCCAAGTCATCCAGACTCCAAGCCTGGCATTCTATCCATTAGTTTATACTGAATTCTAATAATAGAGTGATTGTGAGAAGGGGGGAAAAGGAATAGGGCCAATGCCAATTTAATAAACTAATAAGAGTATTGGTGGACTATGATTTTGAAAAGAATAAAATTGGATTTGGTGAATGCTCTTAGCTCTATGTTCATGATTGTTAAGTTATACACTGAAGATATACTAAATATACTAGATATACCAAGTTATGCTGAATATCTTTCTAATCTATGTCTGTAATTTTAAAAATATTTAAATTTCTTCTTTAAATGAATACTGTATCACCTGAAACAGAAACTGTTTACCCATGACCCTTGTTAGCAGTAACCACCACTGGCATTTCCCATTGGTCCATCTCCAAGCACTTTCCAAGGATTCTAGCCAAGAATATTTGAAAACATCAGGGAAATGGCTCAAAGAAAAACCTCATTACAACTCCTCCAGCACAAAATGCACTGCAATGGGCCTCTCCTATAGTCATTTGTGAAAATAGATAAAAGCCCAAAGTTGAACCCCCTATCTACTCATTGTATTTTGATTCAAAGGACTTATCTAACACAATAGGTGTCCAGGAGGACTTTGAGTAATAAAAGAGTAAACAAAGAAAAATCTCCTTAAATACCATTGGTCCCAAAGTTATAGCACCAATCTAGATTGCATATGACAAAAAGCACTATAAAGATTATACATCTTTCCATCTGCTTAATCATCACCCTAGCAAGAAATCATTTTTAAATATACAGATGTGTCATAATAGAAATGCAGGGTACAAACCTTTTAGAAAGTAAAAGGATTTCAATTGTTAACTAATGACCAGCCATAAAAATAGGTACTCCTTTGAGATTAGTCAGACAGACACTTATGGAAGATACTCAGTTTTTAAATGGTCCTTTCCTTTGGAGCATCCTTCTTTCTTTAAAGTTCTATTAAAAACAAAAGCAAATTTTTCTAATATCATCACTACCTATGGTCCCTTCTCCAAATAATAATCTCAATTATTTTCCACCAACAAGTTAGTAAGCTTCTCATATTATCTTCTCTTTCCTACTTCCCTTCCCTCTTTTGATATCATTACTGGCCCTCTAAAATATAAAGGATTAGCTAGCTCCAGGGATGACTTAAAAAATGGACAAATCAAGAGAGTAAGTACTTGAAAGTATCAATTTCCCACAAAGCTGCGATCTCTACCATTCAGTTTTTGAGACTACAAATACAACTCACCATCAGTACACCATTAAAAAAGCTACAAAAGAATAAAATTCACAGGAAGAAGAATTTCCAAAATATAATTTTTTACAAATACTACCTTTCAAAGGGATAAATGAATACTTACCTAATGATAATAATCACTAAAAAGTATCATAAAGCTTTAACCAAATCAGAAATTATTACTTATATCTGGAAATGTTTCATGCCATGTGGAATACCTACATTTATTTTATAATGAGAGAACAGTTCCTTTGGGCAAGTCATTTAACCTGACTAGGTCTCAATTTCCTCATCTATAAAATTTGAGAATTAAATATTGATAACTTTTAACTACAGAATTTCAGGAGAGGCATAATATTTGATTATTGAGGAGAGAGCAGGCTGGAAAAACTAACAACTGAAAACAAAAGATCAAATTCTAAGAAAAACAGTAACAATTCATTCAGCCTAGAATAAAATTGCACATGCTATTCATCTTCCCTGTTGCATAGCTCATTTCTGAAATAAGTTACTCAAGAGGTCACTAGCCAGCACTGCCATTAAATAAGAAAAAAGATATACTGATACTTGTACTTAAATGGCTCTATTGTAATTTGTCAAATGAAAGCTAACTAAAGAATCTAATAAGCAAAACAAAACCATAAACAATACCCTTTGTACTGAAGCAAGACTATTAACAGCTCTTTCCAGATGTAGGAGCAATTACTTAACAAATTAAATTGGGGAAAAGGAAAGGGTTTTGATTTCTAATGAAAACTAATTTGGCTTAACAGAAAACTACAGTGCTAATTTTTATTTCATCTTTCAGAGGTCCATAAAAAGCTTCAGTCCAGAACAAAACTCAATCTCTTTTCAAGAGCCTTCTCCCTGAATTCATTTATTCAATAATATGAATACAAATCTGCAATACTAAATTATAGATTAGAATTAAGGGTTTATAAGAACTATAAAGTACTATGCAAATTATGAAGAAGGAAAGAAAATTATTAGAAAATGGGAAGAACAATTCTCATATAAAGAATTATTTTAGCAAAAGAAAATTGACAGGGAAAGCACTTCCTAAATAGTATACAAGGCAAATGTCCAGTTCAGTTCAATTAGGGAAACATGACAGCTCTGGTCACACATCTTCACCATGTATATATCCATCTTGCATCCTCTATACTGGTTTTTTTTTTTTTACTTTTCTCACCAGATATTTATATTTATGGAAGATCATAACCTGGGGTTGCATATGGCAACAGAGACTATTCCCTCTGTGCTATTTCATTAAATGCCTGCCTTGAACTAATTCTATCATTTGGGTGATAAAAGAGCAAAACTTGTTCTGCTTTTTAATTTGTACCTCTAGAACCCTGGCACAATGCTCATTTGTACACAATGTACCTTAACAAATGCTTCCCCCTTCCATTCCATAGTGAGGTTTTTGGAAAGAGTGATGGTCTAAAAGAATTCTATGTCAAATCTTTGCTCACTGGACAAAAGTGTAAATGTATATCACCAAATATTACTTTATCATTTAGAAACTAATCATGTTATCTATAGGTTGATAAAAATCAGGGAAACTAAGCATTTAATCAAAAGATCACTCTAATTAAAGTAAGTTTAATGAGGTAAGACCTCATCAAATGTCAATGTAAAAAGTACTGTGAGATGTAATCTGTAAGAATTCAGAATTTTTATATTTCAGAATATTCATATTTCATATTCATCTATACATACATAAATTTTATGTTATGTGCAACACAGTTTCAGGTATATAATATGCTATTAATAAATGCTAGGATTTCTCTGTCAGTTTGGAAGGAATTGCATCTCCAGGGGAGGAGGAAATAAATTCACTTTTCAGGGACATCCTGGATGAAATCATTGTTCATTTCGGGAACCTATTTATAAAAATGATTGCCCCTTATTTTCCCAATTTCCCCCTCCTTTTATTAGCATTAAGGCTACTCAAAGTCAGTCTACAGTGCCTAGACTTGGCTCTTTCAGGCCCTATGTACACATAGGACTAGTATTAATAACTATGGTTGACTAAGATTTAAATGAAAATAAGTCACATCTCTATATCCATTCATTCTCAAAATTATTTCATTGCTACCATTTTGTTACTCATATATTTCAATCATATTTAAACTCTTGTTGACTTAAAAATCAATCAATGGTGAACAAAAGTAATTCTGTAAAGTTTGCCTTCTATTTAGGGTGTCAAACTCCTGGTTCCTTAATTATTGCATTTCAGCAATATTATTTTGGTAACACAGCAACCACCCTCTCTGCCATGGTGCCACGCATAAATAGAACATGAACATTTCCAGGAATGTCAGTTTGGAACTTCTTTTTTTAATAAATGAATTTATTTATTTTTTGTGAATAGTATTTTTTTTCCAATTACATGTAAAGTAGCTTTTAACATTCTTCTTTTTAGTAAACAGTATTTTTTTTTCACTTACAAGATAGTTTTGGACATTCATTTTTATAAGATTTTGAGTTTCAATTTTTTTCTCCCTCCCTCCCCCCTTTTCCAAGTTGGCAAGCAATCTCAAAAAAGTTATACATGTGCAATCATGTAAACATATTTCCACATTATTATTATAAAAGAAGAAAAAAATCAAAAAGGAAAAGCCACAAAAAAACAATCACAATAAAGTGAAAACAGTATGCTTTGATAAGCATTCAGATACCACAATTCTTTTTCTGGATGTGGGTATCATGAGCCTTTTTGGAAATGTTTTGCCAAGAAGAGCTAAGTCAATTATAGTTGATCATCACACACTTTTGCTATTACTGGATATAATGCTCTCCTGGTTCTGTTGATTTCACTTAGCACTAGTTCATGTAAGTCTTTCAAGGTTTTCCTGAAATCTTCCTGTTTTTTATTTCTTATAGCACAATAGCATGTCAATACTTCCATATACTATAACTCGTTCAGCCATTCCCCAGGTAAATGGCCATCTCATCAATTTCTAATTCTTTATCACCAAAAAAAAAAAAAAAAAAAGGCTGCTACAATTATTTTTGTACATGTAGGCCTTTTCCCCTTTTTTGACCTCTTTGGGATGTAATAGTACTGCTGGATCAAAAGATATGCCCAGTTTGGTTGCTCTTTGGGCATGGTTCCAAATTGCTTTCTAGAACAGTTCACAATGCCACCAACAATGCATTAGAGTTCCAATTTACACACATTTCCTCCAATATTTATCATTTTCTTTTCTGTCATATTAGCCAATCTGATGTATAAGGTGATACCTCAGAGTTGTTTTAATTTGCATTTCTCCAATTAATAGTGATTTAAAGCTTTTTTTTTTGTATGACTCTAGATGGCTTTGAATTCTTTGTCTGAAAAGTGTCTGTTCATATCCTTTCACCATTTGGGGAATGTCTTATATTCTTATAAATTTGACTCAGTTCTCTATATATTGAAAAATGAAGCCTTTATCAGAAATACTTGCTGTAAAATTTTTCTCCCATCGCTCTTTCTTTCTAATCTTTATTGAATTGGTTTTATTTATGTAAAACCTTTTTAATTTAATGCAATCAAAATTATATATTTTGTATTTTATAACATTTTCTATCTATTTTCTCTATTGGTCATAAATTCTTCCCTCTCCATAAAACTAACAAGTAAACTATTCCTTGCTCTCCTAATTTGTTTATGGAATCGCCCTTTATGTCTAAATCAAATACGCATTTTTACCATATCTTGGTATACAGTGTGAGATGTTGCTATATGCCTAGTTTCTGCAATACTATTTTCACAACAGTTTTTATCAAATAATTCTTATCCCAGAGGGGTTTATGAAACAGTAGATTATTGTAATCATTTACTACTGTGTCTTGTGTACTTAATTTATTCCACTGATCTACTGCTGCTTTTTAGCCAGTACCAAATAGTTTTGATGGTTGCTGCTTTAAAATATAATTTTAAATGTGTTACACCCAGACCACCTTCCTTTGCATTTTTTCATTAATTCCCTTGATATTCTTAACCTTTTGTTCTTCCAGATGAATTCCTGTATTATTTTTTCTAACACTATACTATATTTTTTTATAGTTTGATGGGTGTGTGACTGAATAAGTTAAAGAATTTAAGTAGAATTGCCAATTTTATTATTTTAGTTTGGCCTATCCATGAGCATTTGATATTTTTCCAGTTGTTTAGATCTGACTTTATTTGTGTAAAAATGTTTTGCAGTTATATTCATATAGTTTTGAGGTTTTTCTTGGCAAGTAGACTCCTAAATATTTTATATTGTCAACATTTACTTTAAATGAAATTTCTCTATCACTTGCTGCTGAGCTTGGTGGGTGATATATAGCTATAGTGATAATACGTATAGGTTTATTTTATATCCTGCAGCTTTGCTAAACTTGTTACTTATTTTAAGTAGTTTTTTACTTGATTCTCTAAGTTTACCATCATATCATCTGCAAATACTCAGAGTTTCACTTCCTCATTGCCTAGTCTAATTCCTTCAATTTCTTTTTCTTCTCTTATTGCTAAAGCTAACATTTCTAGAATACTGAATAATTATGGTGATAATGAGCATCCCTGTTTCACCCCTGATCTTATTGGGAAGGCTTCTAGTTTATTCTCATTATAGATAATGCTTGCTGATGGTTTTAGATAGATATTGTGATCTTAAATAAAGCTCCATTCATTTCTACAGTCTCTAATGTCGTTAATAGGCATGGGTGCTATATTTTGTTTGTTCGTTTGTTTTTTTTTTTTTTTTATTAAAGCTTTTTATTTGCATAACATATGTATGGGTAGTTCTTCAACACTGACCATTACAAAGCTTTCCGTTACAAATTTTCCCCCCTATTCCCCTCCCCTCCCCTAGATGGCAGGAAGTCTACTACATGTTAATTATATTAAAATATTTGACAAGTCTAATATATGTATACATATTTGCACATTTGTTGTGCAAGAACAATTGTATCTACATGAACAAAAAAATCTGAAAAAGGAAACCCAATGCAAGCAATCATCTATAGAGAGCATGAAAATGTTATGTTGTGATCCATATCTCATGTCCCTCTCTCTGGGCGTATATGGCCTTCTTTACTGAACAATTTGGAACTGGTTTGAAACATTTCATTGTTGAAGAGAGCCATGTCCATCAGAATTGATCATCATATAGTATTGTTGTTGCCGTGAATAATGATCTCCTGGTTCTGCTGATTTTGCTCAGCATCAGTTCATGCAAGTCTCTCCAGGCCTCTCTGAAATTGTCCTGCTGGTCGTTTCTTACAGAGCAATAATATTCCATAACATTCATATACCATAATTTATTCAGCCACTCTCCAATTGATGGGCATCCCTTCAGTTTCCAGTTTCTAGCCACTACAAAAAGGGCTGCCACAAACATTCTTGCACATGTGGGGTGCTATATTTTGTAAAAAAAAAAAAAAAAAAAAAAACACATACACACAACCTTTTTTTCTGCATTTATTGAGATAATCATATGATTTCTGTTGTTTCTATTATTGATATAGTCAGTTAAGCTAACACTTTTCTTAATACTGAACCAGCCTTGCATTTCTAGTATAAATCCCATCTAGTCATAGTGTATAATATTCATGATAAATTGCTATAATCACTTTGCTAATATTATATTTAAATTTTTTGTATCAGTATTCATTAGGGAAATTGATCTGTAATTTTCTTTCTTGGTTTTGGTTCTTTCTGGTTTGGATATCAATACTATATTTGTATCATAAAAGGAATTTAGACTCTTTCTTCATGTATTTTTCCAAATAGTTTAAATAGTTTTGGAATTAATTGTGCTTTAAGTTTGGTAGAATTCACTTGTAAATCTATCTGACCCTGGAGATTTTTTCTTAAGGAGTTCATTGTTGGCTTGTTCAATTTCTTATTCTCAATGGGATAATTTAAATATTTTATTTCCTTTTCTGTTAATCTGGGCAATTTATATTTTTGCAAATATTCATTCATTTCACTTAAGATTGTCAGATTTATTGGTATGCAGTTGGGCAAAATCACTCCTCATTATTTAATTTCCTCTTCACTGATGATGAATTCACTCTTTTTGTTTCTGAGACTAGTAACCTGTTTTTTTTTCTTTCCTTTTTTTATTCAAATTAACCAAGGATTTATCTATGTTATTGAGTTTATACACACATAAATAAAACTAGCTTTTAGTTTTACTTATCAGTTCAATAGTTTTTTTTACTTTGAATTTTATTAAGCTCTCCTTTCATTTTCAGAATTTCTAATTTGATATTTAATTTGTCCTTTTTCTAGCTTTGTTCCTTAGTTCACCTGTCTCAGTTTCCCTGAATTGTTCTGCCTCAGTCTCCTGATGGCAACCCCACTTCCTGGCCATAGGACTAACATAATTAGGGCTGTGGAGCTGTGGCCACTGGCTTTCCAAAGAGTCATAAAACTCCAGATGGCCTCTCTCCAATGTTGGGGCATATCTTTCTGGTCTCAGACTCAGTGTCTCCTAGCTCCTTATCAGAATTTATGATCTTTCCTCCATATCCCCAACCTGTCAGAACTGAATTTATGGTCCTTTTCTGGAATTTTGATCCTCCCAGTGCTCTATCGCACCTCATTCTTTGCCTTTGTTTCCCCGAGCACCGGAACCTTATAAGAGTCCCTGGAGCCCCTCACTCTTGACTGAATGCTTTGAGACAAGAGTCTTGTTCAGTCCCATGATCATGGATTCAAAACTTTCCATTACTATCAATAAACAATTAAAAATCTCTAATCTCTATCCTGCCTCAGTTTCTCCGGCATTACAACTTTTACAAATTGCATGCTCAATTCATTTATCTACTCTTCTATTTTATTCCTATAAGTATTTAGAAATATAAAATTTCCCCTCTCCATCATCTTGGTTCTAATCTCCATCATCTTGGTTCTAATCTCCACCTTGGCTTATTACAAGAAGTTAAGTATGCTTTATTACATTTGAAAAAAGTTGTTTTACCTGTTAGTCTGTCCCAAATACTTGGTGATTTTTGGCCTCCTTAGGTGTCCTTCCCACAAGATGCTCTGGATCCCATGCATTTTTTTAATCTCCCATGCCAGGAAATGTTCTACATCTCTACTTCCTTCCTGGCTTCAAGTCCCAGAACAAATCTTATCTTCCACAAGAAGTCTTTCCTGAGCCCTCTTAGTGTAAATGCCTTTCTTTTGTGGATTACTTCCAATTTGCCCAATCTACAGCTTATTTGTACACTGTTGTTTGCATGTTGTCTCTCCTAGGAATATGTAAATTACCTGAAATCAGGAACTAAATTTTGCTTTTTTTTTTTTTTATATCCCCAATGTACCTAGTAGGTGCTTAATAAAAGCCTGATTCACTCATTCATTCACTCCTGTTCTCCTTCCTAATTTCTCCCTATAACACAGCTCTAAAAATACAGTTTATAGGCCATAATGATGATTTTCTTCCATCTTGCCAAGGAAATATCTTCCTTGGAAGGCAGTACTGCAACTCTTTAACTTGGGAGGTAATCCCTGAGGCTGGAAAAATGCCACTTTCAGGATATCTACTCTCTACCAAGTGATTTTGAGCATTGTCAGTTCCTTGTCTTTAGCCATATTTTGGATAGATTGATCACTCTGAGGGCATCTAGTTCTCTGACCTGTAATCTTAAAAGGAGACAGAAAGGCAGATGGCATACAGGGACTCAAGCCCTATGAACTTAAGGTGACTTGACTCTAGAAGGACAAAGATTCAGATCCTGCCTCTGACACTTCTTCCCTCTATGACTCTAGACAAAAAAAAAAGATCTCAGTTTTCTTCTCATCAGTAAAATAAATGAGTTTCACTAGATGGTTTCTGAGGTCGCATTCATGAATTATGCTTCTTAGGCCCCTTGATCAAGAATTCATGGGCTTGGGGGCAGCTAGATGACACATTGGATAGGATATTGGCCCTGCAGCCAGAAGAACCTAAATTCAAATCTGGCCTCAGATATTTTACCTTTACAAACTATGTGAGTCTGGGCAAGTCACTTAACTCCAATTGCCTTGACAAGAAAAAATAAAAATAAAAAGGGCTTCTCCTAACAAGTATGGAGAGGAGAGGGAAGATAAGAAAGGTAAATCCCTTCTCCTCTCTTCCAGTGAACTTTGGAAGAAGGTGGGAAAAGGACAAAGCAATGCTAGAGTTCAGAATAGAGAAAACGCATACCTGACAATTTGCTTTAAAAAGACCAAAAGCAGGAAAGGAAGCACTTCCAAAAAAAGTCCTTCCTTCCTGAATCATACAGGCAATCCCAGACTTTGGGACCAGAGTGGAGTATGTCTGTGTTCTCCCTTTGGTAAGGAACTACTTCCCATGCCCACCTTCAGCATGGAGGTGCCCCTCAGCTTTCTCCAAAGAAAGGGCCACACCCTGGAAGTTGAATTGGCTAGCTCCCCACTTCCACCAGCATCCTGTGAAAACTAGTGCTTTGATCCCAGCAGAAGACATGTCACATGATAAATATAGCATAGAATAACCTATGAGAACATAAAGAATGCTCAGAAACATAAGACCCTCTCTAAATGCAGATTTCCCTTCTTTAATCCACACAAAAAAAAGTCCTCTATAAAGGAGAAAAGCATTTTAAATGTCCATTTCAAAAAGAGAGGGAGGCACTCCCACTGTGTAGAAATATGTCACATGGTTTGCTGTTCCTAGAAAGCATTGAAATTAACTGCCAACAGATGCAGTATTTCATCAGTTCCATAAATATTCAATAAAAGATTTCTGCCATTCCTTTTTGGTGGCCTTAAGGGAGGCAAAGAGAAAAAAGAAAAGGAGAAAAAACTCTCTTGCAAAATACAGGCCACAACTGTCACAACCCCTTTCTAAACAATTAAAATTGCAAGACCAAATATTTTTATGAAAATCTCATCCCTGTATCTGTCCATATCTGGGATATGATCTTTCCATTTGAAGGGAAAAAGGGGACATGAAATAGGACATTAAAAGTCACATTGCTGGGATCTGGACATAATCAAAACATTCAAATCAAAGGGAAAAGAGACTTATTTAAATAAACAAAGTTCCAGATAAAAATCAGTTTCCTCATAACACCAAACATTACAGTAGAAAGAACCCTAAATATTTTCTGTTTGTTCCATTGCTCTCCCTCCTCCTGATACCATCGACCTTATCCTTCCACACTCCATAAGGAGAGCTCCTCTCTGGGACTTGAACAAAGGGTAGCAAAGAGCAGAGGATCCTCAGCATTACTGTACCGTTAATATTCATACAGCACTTAAGATTTTGTAAAGTGTTTTACATATGTTAACTCAACTGATCCTCACGATAACTCTTCAAGGTAGGCAATTTTATTATTCTCATTTTACAGATGAAGAAGGTATATATATGAAGAATAAGCATTTATTAAGCACCTGCTATGAGCCAAGGCACTGTACTAAGTGCTTTATAATTATTTACCTCATTCAGTCCTCACAAGAATCCTGGCAAATAGGTACCATTATTATCCCCATTCTACAATTGAAGAAACTGAGGAAGGCAGTGGTTAAGTGCCTGGCCCAAGGTCACAGAGCTAGTAAGTTTCTGGTTCGTTCTGAGTCTAAGTCCTGTGCTCTATCCATGGTACTACCTGGACCTCATCCAGAGGCCACCTCATTATATAGATTAGAAAACTGAAACCTAAGGTAGTTATGTTATCTCTTCCAAGAATACTCAGTAAGTATCAGAGATCTAGTATTCTAGATCTCAGATTCTAGATTCTAGTAGATCAAGTATTCTTTCCAATGTACCACATCTGCGCTCCTTTAATTATAAGGGGGGCGGGGCGGGGAAATGACAGGCAAGTACAAAAAAGAATAGTTAAGCCTTTTTAATACATGCACAAATTTTGGTGCCAGAAAATCCTGCTATTGTATCCTACTATTGTATCCCATAAGGATTTATTGTGTGATAAGTCAGATTGGGTGCATGATGAAGGCTCAGTCTCAAATGGACAGTAAAATAGAAGAGTAGAAGCTTCCTGTTTTCTTTTCATCTTTGTATGTTGGAGGTACAGAATCTTGCACAGATAATCATAGAATTGGGAACCATCACAGTCTACTCTAATTCTTTCATTTTGTCCCTGAGCTGAGCCACCAGGAGATGGAAGACCTGCCCAAATTATAGCACCTACTAAGGGTCAGCAAGAGGGATTTGACCCCAAGTTTCCTAACACCAGGGCTCATTCTCTTTCTATTCTACCAAGTAGTGGATACTTTCAAGTTTTTGTTTTGTTTTGTGGTAAGGGGTGGTGGTGGTGGTAGGCAATCAGGGTTAAATGACTTGCCCAGGGTCAGTGAGATAGTGTCTGGGTCAACATTAGAACTCAGGTTTTCCTGACTCCAAAGTTGGTGCTCTATCCACCATGCCACCTGGCTGCCCCCATACTTTCAAGTTTTTAATTGAACTGAATTGAGTCACATAACCAAGGAAAACAAATTACTGAGACTCTCTTTTATCTATTAAATACTTGACCATTCATTAATCATTAAATCTTAATTAAGCACCCTACTGTGAGTTTTAGGTACTGGGAATATAAATGCAAAAAAAAAAAAAAAGTGAAACAATCCTTACTCTCTAGGTGCTTGAATGAAAGTCAATGTAAATGCTCTCACAAATAACACATATATGCACACATACACAACCGCAATTTTTTTTTTTGCTGAGGCAATTGGAGTTAAATTATTTGCCCAGGGTCACACAGCTAGAAAGTGTTGGGGGTTTGAGGCCAGATTTGAACTCAGGTCCTCCTAACTTCAGGGCTGATGCTCTATCCACTGACACATGCAATTTTTTGAAAATAGGAAAAAGGACAAGAAAAATGGGGAGGTTTCTCCAAGTGATAAATGGTCAAAAGATATGAACAATTTTCAGATGAAGAAATTGAAACTATTTTTAGTCACATGAAAAGTTGCTCCAAATCACTATTGATCAGAGAAATGCAAATTAAGACAACTCTGAGGTACCACTACACACTTGTCAGATTGGCTAAAATGACAGGAAATGATAATGATAACTGTTGGAGGGGATGTGGGAAAACTGGGACACTGATACATTGTTGGTGGAACTGTGAACGGATCTAACCATTCTGGAGAGCAATTTGGAACTATGCTCAAAAAGTTATCAAACAGTGCATACCCTTTGACCCAGCAGTGTTTGTATTGGGCTTCTATCCCAAAGAGATCTTAGAAGAGGGAAAAGGCCCCACATGTGCAAGAATGTTTGTGGCAGCCCTTTATGTAGTGGCTAGAAACTGGAAACTGAATGGATGTCCATCAATTGGAGAGTGGCTGAATAAATTATGGTATATGAATGTCATGGAATATTATTGTTCTATAAGAAAGGACCAACAGGAGGATTTCAGAGAGGCCTGGAGAGACTTGCATGAACTGATGCTGAGTGAAATCAACAGAACCAGGAGAACGTTATACACAGCAACAAGACTATACGATGATCAATTTTGATGGACATGGTTCTCTTCAACAATGATGTGATTCAAACCAGTTCCTATTGTTCAGCGATGAAGATAGTCATATACATCCAGAGAGAGGCCTGTGGGAACTGAGAGTGAACCACAACACAGCATTTTAACGCTTTATGTGAATATTTCCATGCATTTTGTTTTCCTTCTTAGGTTTTTTTTTCTTTCTTTCTAGATCTGATGTTTCTTGTGCAATAAGATAACTGTATAGATATGTATACATATATTGGATTTGTCATATAATTTAAAATATTTAGCATGTATTAGATTACCTGTCATCTAGGGGTGGGGGGTGGGGGGAAGGAGGGGAAAAGCTTGGAACGAAAAAAAAAGTTTTGCAAAGGTCAATATAGAAAAATCACTCATATGTTCTGTAAATAAAAAGCTTTTAATAAAAAAAAATAAAAAAAAAGAAAAATGGGGAAGTAAGATTACAGTTCAGGCCACATGACTGAAAGTGAATGAAGAGCATTGTCTTTAGCAAAGGGGAAAGATACACAACTCTCATGTATACAAGCACAGACCTAGGATTTTCCTCATATTTTCAAGCACCAACTGCCAAAGAGTGCCAGAATGGGGAAAGAAGGGAATAAGCATTTAAGAAGTATCTATTATATTCTAGGCACTGTGCTAAGCACTGTATAAATATCTCATTTGATTCCCACAATAACTCTGAAAACTATGCTAGAAAATATAGCTTGGGATCAAGGAATGAGAGATGGCAAAGGCTTATATCCAGTCTGATGTCTTCCCACTGCAGGCAATCAATAGTTTTCTCAGGTAAGCGAATTAGAAAGTATAGGAAAAAATATCATTGAAAATAAAACTAAATCTCAGCATCTAGGAAGCAACTTGCTACAGACATGCAGTGATTTTTAAATCAACTTTCTCTGTACAACCATATTATTGGGTGGTGAAAGCAAAGGTCAAAGTACATACAAGATTAGAAGAAAAGGATAAAGATGAAAAGAAGGAAATGTTTGCCATTAGAATAACTCCAACTCAGCCTGTTTAAAGAAACTCTGGACTCCAAAAATAAAAAAAAATAAAAAAAGAGAAGTGAATAAAAGTAAATACATGGACTCTATTACAATTTCCTAGAGAGATTAAACTGATGAAAAACAGTTATTACAATGAGGACAGAAAATGAATCTAGAAACAGCCAAATTCCCTGCTAAGTGAAAAGACATGACAGCCAAAGGCAATATCCTATTGAGAGAACAAGTATGTTTGAAAAACATGACAGGAAGAGGAGAATGGAAGGTCACTCATTCAATAATACAAATGAATTGTGGTTAAAATGATCCTGTAAAGAGAGTCTGGTATGATTTCTAAATAAAGTAAATTATCCTGATGGCATCTCCAGATAAAACTAAAAGGAAGGAAAGTCACCAAAGATGAAATGGAATGGATCAGACAGGGTTTGAGTTTTATTTTGTTTTAATAGTAATCTGTTCTCTTAAACCCAACAGTAGAATTGCAATGCTAGGTTCCTACTACCCCTCTAGCCAATGAGAATAAAAGTAGACATGGTTCCAATAAGATGAAGTGGCTGGACCTAACTTGCTACTTAGAGAAGAAATACAATCACTTATGGAAAAAGTAATATAATTTTAAAGGTACTGAAGGCATCGATCCTTATGGCATCAATCCCAATTCTTGGAAAATTGCATATTGATACATTAATATAACAATTTGTGATTTTGTTAGTATGAGAAATTCTCTCAGGATAGTTGCAACTAATATACAGCCTACTAGATGGATGGTCTTAGAGAATTGCCTGAAGCTCTTACAAGTCACTTGTTCATGATCATAGAGATAAAAGGTGTCTGGGATACAATGACCAGCTTTCTATCCAGTTATACTTACTGCCTTTCTCTAAGGAAACTACTCAGACCTTCAATAATCTGCAATTTATTTTTCCTTTTAAAAAGCAAATTGACATTGTCCTCATTACACTATACATATCATGAAAATAAATTCAGAAGAATTTAAATCATGAAGATCCCTCCGCCCCCCCAAAAGGCATTAGAAGGCTGCAACATATTAATGATGACTTGCCCTAGGGCATACACAGCACAGTGTCTGTCAGCAATAGGTACTTAATACATTTTTTTATTGATATAAAAGACAGTATTGAGAATATGAACAAAAAAGTTGTTGCCACAATCACATAGGGATAGTGGACACAGCAGGGCCACAGTGGTACCTCAATAGTGTAAAATAATAGGAGCAGGAACACATTAGGTAGAACCTTTGTTGTTATTAGTTTGTCCTGTGTTCTTGAAAAGGACCATGACATCAGGGAGGTGAAGCCATGACATGTAAGTGAATTGGATTTGAGTGCGGGAGAGCTGTACAAGGTCACCTGCCTCACTCTTTCCTCCAGAGTCATCTGGGTTCATTGGCCAGATGCAGACCAGAATGGCTGGAGATGGTCCTTGATGCACTGGAAGACCTTGGCCTTTTTAAACTAAAGTCTTTAATGGGTCTCAGTTTGAGTGTGGCCACACCCATTCAGTGATTAAGACTAATCAGCCATTGAGGCAAAGAATCTCTTTGTTCACCCAGTCTCCCCCACCCCCCAAAAAAAAATTCTAAATAAATAAATCTAGGAGGGAAAGATATCCTTACCTACAGATGTGCTTAAAAGCTTTTTGCTTTTCCTCTTTTTTTTTTTGATCTCTGAACCCTCCCAAGATATCTTGGGATTTACTGGCTAGGACTTCTTTTTTTTTAAGGACATGCCTTAAACCAAAACCACCCTAATTCTCATTGATTGGTCACTAATAGGTCCCAAGACAAGCTCCATTTGGTCTTTGTTTGGGTCCTGATTGACTCAAATAGATTCTTTATGGAGGATTTATAAGAAAGCACAGATAAAATTGAAAATGAAAAGGCAAGGAGGGGTTGCTCACTCACTTCAGCTGAAGAAGTCTCCACACTGAAGAAATCATAGATCCATGAAAGCATTTCAGCAGAGATTTAACATTGAAGGAACATAGATCTAAATCTGGAAGGTACTGAAGAGGTTCCTTTGCCCAATCCTCATATTTTGCAGATGAGGAGACTGAAGACCAACCAAATGGTTGGTAAGAGAGATAAGAGAGGTTTCTAAAAAGGTCTTCGCTAATAAAAACAAAACACACACACACACACACACACACACACACACACACACACACAAAACCTCAATGCTTTTTCATTGCTTCCTGAGAAAGAAGGGTCAAGATGGAAAAGAAGAAAAAATAGTAAATATGGGGAGGAAAATCTTTCTAGCAAGTTTCTCTGATTAAGATCTCTTTTACAAGGATATAAGATCAGGTTCAAATGTGTAAGACTAAGAGTCATTTGTCAGTTGATATCAAATGATATGAACAAGCCCTTCTCAAAGAAGAAATCCAGGATATCAATAGCCACATGAAAGGAAGAAATAAGGATGTAAGGAAGGAAGGGAGAAAGGGAGAAAGAAGAAAGGAAGGACGGA
>JAJPUD010001364.1:225751-245006 GCA_023553655.1 Myrmecobius fasciatus
GAGGCAATAACTATAGCAATTTAGTGTTTGATAAACCCAAAGACCCCAGCTTTTGGGATAAGTACTCACTATTCGGCAAAAACTGCTGGGAAAATTGGAAACTAGTGTGGAAGAAATTAAGACTGGGCCCACACCTAACATCGCACACCAAGATAAGATCTAAATGGGTTCATGATCTAGATATAAAGAGTGATATTGTAACCAAATTAGAGGAACATAGGATAGTTTACTTCTCAGACCTGTGGAGATGGAATAAATTTATGTCCAAAGAAGATCTGGAACTCTTAATTGAACAACAGATAGATAATTTTGATTATATTAAGTTAAAAAGTTTCTGTACAAACAAAACTAATGCAGACAAGATTAGGAGGGAAGCATCAAATTGGGAAATCATCTTTACATTTAAGGGTTCTGATAAAGGTCTCATCTCTAAGATATATAGAGAATTGTCTCATATTTATAAGAATTCAAGCCATTCTCCAATTGATAAATGGTCAAAGGATATGAACAATTTTCAGATGATGAAATTAAAACTATTTATAATCATATGAAAAGGTGCTCCAAATCACTATTGATCAGAGAAATGCAAATTAAGACAACCCTGAGGTACCACTACACACCTGTCAGATTGGCTAAAATGACAGGAAAAGATAACAATGAATGTTGGAGGGGATGTGGGAAGGCTGGGATACTGATGCATTGTTGGTGGAGCTGTGAACGGATCCAACCATTCTGGAGAGCAATTTGGAGCTATGCTCAAAAAGTTATCAAACTGTGCATACCCTTTGACCCAGCAGTGTTTCTACTGGGCCTATATCCCAAAGAGATCTTAGAGGAGGGAAAGGGACCCACATGTGCAAGTGTTTGTGGCAGCCCTTTTTGTAGTGGCTAGAAACCGGTAACTGAATGGATGCCCATCAATTGGAGAATGGCTGAATAAATTATGGTATATGAATGTTATGGAATATTATTGCTGTGTAAGAAACGACCAGCAGGACGATTTCAGAGAGGCCTGGAGAGACTTGCATGAACTGATGCTGAGTGAAATGAGCAGAACCAGGAGATCATTGTACACGGCAACAACAATACTATATGAGGATCAGTTCTAAGGGACATGACCCTCTTCAACAATGAAATGCTTCAAATCAGTTCCAATTGTTTGGTGAAGAAGGCCATATACACCCAGAGAGAGGGATGTGAAATGTGGACCACAACATAACATTTTCATGTTCTCTATTGAGGTTTGATTGCATTGTATTTCCTTTATCAGATTATTCTTTCTTATAGATACAATTTCTCCTGCACAAAAAAATGATGTGTGGCAATAACTATACATATGTTCAATTTCTCAAGTATTCTAACATAATTATCATGTAGTGGATATCCTGCCATCTAGGGGAGGGGTGGGGAGTAGGGGGGAAAAATTTGTAACAGAAAGCTTTGTAAGGGTTAATGTTTAGGAATTACCCATACATATGTTTTGCAAATAAAAAGTATTAATAAATAAAAAAAAGAAACATAAGATTTAGAAAGAGAGAGGAAAAAAAAAACAACCTATGAAGGAAAACAAAATGCAGGGAAATATTCACAGAAAGCATTAAAATGCTGTGTTGTGGTCCACACTCAGTTCCCACAGGCCTCTCTCTGGATATATATGACTATCTTCATCAATGAACAATAGGAACTGGTTTGAATCACATCATTGTTGAAGAGAAACATGTCCATCAGAATTGATCATCGTATAGTCTTGTTGCTGTGTATAATGTTCTCCTAGTTCTGCTGATTTCACTCAGCATCACTCCATGCAAGTCTCTCCAGGCCTCTCTGAAATCATCCTGCTGGTCATTTCTTACAGAACAATAATATTCCATAACATTCATATACCATAATTTATTCAGCCATTCTCCAATTGATTGGCATCCATTCAGTTTCCAGTTTCTTGACACTACAAAAAGGGCTGCCACAAACATTTTTGCACATGTGGGTCCCTTTCCCTCCTTTAAAATCTCTTTGGGATATAGGCCCAATAGAAACACTGCTGGGTCAAAGTGTATGTACAGTTTGATAACCTTTTGAGCATAGTTCCAGATTGCTCAGAGTTATTTTTTAAAATGCATAAAACAGAATAAAGAGGATTATTAAGGGGATATGGGAATACAATTATTTTTTTTAAATTTTAAGAAAACAAGTTAATGGGATATTAATACATTGTTGGTGGAGTTGTGAACTGATCCACTATGGAGACCAATTTGGAATTATGCCCAAAGAGCTATCAAACTGTGCATACCCTTTAATCCAGCAATGTCTCTACTGAGCCTATATCCCAAAGAGATTTTAAAGGAGGGAAAGGGATCCACATGTGAAAAAATGTTTGTGACAGCCCTTTTTGTAGTTGCATGAAACTAGAAACTGAGTAGATGATGCCCATCAGTTGGCTGAATAAATTATGGTATATGAATGTTATGAAATATTATTGTTCTATAAGAAATGATCAGCAGGATGATTTTAGAGAGGCTTGGAGAGATTTACATTTACTGATACTAGGTGAAGTGAGTAGAACCAAGAGTACATTGTACACAGCAAGAAGAAGATTATGTGATGATCAGCTCTGATGGACTTGGCTTTTTCCAACAATGAGATGATTCAGGCCAATTCCTATAGATTTGTGATGAACAGAGCCACCTATCTGCATCTAGAAAGAGGGCTATGAAAACTGTATGTGAATCACAGCATGGTTTTTGCTTTTTGTGGTTGTTTGTTTTCTTTCTTTTTTTTTTCCTTTTTGACCTGATTTGTGTGTGTGCGTGTGTGTGTGTGTGTGTGTGTGTGTGTGTGTGTGTGTAGCATGATAAATGTGGAAACATGAATAGAAGAATTGCACATGTTTAACATATATTGGATTACTTGCTGTCTAGGAGAGGGAGTGGGGAGAAGGGAGGAAGAAAAAAATTTGGAATACAAGGTTTTGCAAGGGTGAATGTTGAAAACTATCTTTGAACATACTTTCAAAATAAAAAGCTATTATTTAAAAAGAAAGAAAGAAAGAAAAGAAGTTAAGGTTAAGAGCTCCTTGGGTTAAGAGACTTCAGCCTGAGATTAAATTCTACCATTATTATCTATATAAACCTGAGATGAGCAAATTTATCTCTACCTGGACCTCATTTTCCCCATTTCTCAAATTAAAGCATTGGACTCAATGATCTTGAGGTTCATTGTGGTTCTACAATTCCTGGATTTCTTCCTTCTATCTTTATAGCAAAATGATAGAAATGGCTTCTAAGCTCCACATTATACAACTGTGCTCACTACCAGACTATAATAAAAATGTTCATTTTCTACATTTAACAAAAAGAATGCAGACCACAGAACCAGGAAAACAATGACTTTAATAAACAAAAATATTCAAATGAAGCCAAATAGCATCACTGTGATATTCAAGTCTGACCCTGAGAAGTTAAGGAAACAATTCCTTTTTTTTTTTGTTGAAGTGGAGGTCTAGGGGATAGAATACTACATACACTGTCAGTCATAATTCTCCAGTGAACTGATTTTGCTTAACTAACTTTTCTTGTGTAGTGCTCAGTGTAAATATACAAAATGGAGAAATCAGTTGAGAAGGAGCCACATTTCCTCTGATCTCTTATTGGCTACAGAAAAAGAGGTTCCAATGAAACCAGGAAGCCCCCTGGGCTTCAATCTACCAATCATTCAAAAACAACTCCAATCACTAGGGAACAAAGGAAGACACAGTTTCCTCCCCACAAAGCCCATGTCCCTGTAGAAGCTACTCCAGTCTAATTTATCATGTGAACTCATGAATTGATTAAACCAATCAGGGGTTTCCCTAATCACTTTTCTATATTTTATTACAAGGAAAGTCTCACTGGAGATAGCTTGATAGAGGTAGAGGAATATGGAAGAGAAGATATCTGTAAGTGACTGTGATGGCGGAAAAGGCATCAATAAAATATACACACATATACACACATATATGACATACATTTACATATATGCTATATATGAATGCAGAAAATAAATTGTCTCTTTATAAAGCAATTCAATTCTCTGTTTTTTCTTCTGGGAAGAGAGTACTAATGTTGGCAGAATATAGGAGAGAACACATTTCAGGACTTGACATCTTGCCAGTCCAGGCTTTCAGATTTGTCTGAAAAGCAGCATGGGCCTTTCCTTCCCAAACAACTAACTAGTCTCCTCCAGAGCTTTAGTAGAGCAGGATTAAGGCAAGTTTCAAACTGATAGTCTTTACAAAAAAAAAGATGCCAATCTTAAAAATACTTGGGTTTGACATGCGTCTACAGTGAGGAATACATATGGGTTACACATGGGAAACCTGAGGAGCTTTTTTCCTTCAGAAATGTGACCAGTGACAAGCCGTTACTAGCCAGGAGTCCTGAAAGCACATGCAGAAAGGTACCTCATAGCCCAGGTTTCCAACCTTAATCTCCATGTGCCATCAAAATACCACCTGTCTTCTCCATGAAAGCAGGTCTTCCCCTTGGCTTATCAAATTCTCAGGAAAAGAAATTCTAAAACTTTTCTCTGGCTTCACTGCCAACCAGACTGTCAGTATTCCCTAATTCCCACTTCTCTCAAACCAGATGATCCTACATCCATGATTCCTTCTTTATCAACACCAGCAATCTCCAGCACTCCAATACTGAGTGCCAAGATAGAGCATCCCCAACCTTTCGACACAAATGGTTTGGAGCCTACCTGAAGATGTCTCTTGGAAGGCTTCCTCTCGGGATTTCTCTAGCTTCTCTCTCACCCAGGGAAATTCCTGCAAGGAATCAAGGAAGGTATCAAAGGCTTTGGGGCCCCGTGTAGGGAGGATATCCAACAGCATCATGGTCTTCCTGAGGCCTGTGGGTTGGGCTCTGATTTCTTGAACATGGTTTTCTGTCAAGATCCCTTCCTGGTAGAGATATTGAAGAACAAGTCCGTCCACAAGGACTTCAGCACCCAGTTCTAGCCGAAGGGAGCGAAGAACCTGCTTATCTCTGGCCTCCATCTTGTCTGAGAAGGAAAGACAGAAACAGCAGTACAAACACTTAACAGCCGGAAGATCTCATTCTGTACAATCAGATACATGAAATTAAACACACAGAAGTAAGTAATATGGAGGATGTGACTCCTGTCATACAACAAGAATTCTAATTCAATCTAACTTATTTCCTTGTCCATTAGAAGTACACCTAAGGAAATAAGATAAAAAATAATTATGGCTAACATTTATATTACTATTTAAGGTTTGTAAAATGCTTTATAATTATTATCTCATTTAGTTCTCACAATGACCCTGGGAGATTGATACTAATATTGTTCCCATTTTACAGATGAAGAAACTGAGGCAGGCAAAGGTAAAGTCACATAGCTAGTAAGTATTCAAGGTAGGATTTGAATTCAAGTCTTCAAGTCCGAAGAGGAACCATATAGATACCTCAGTACAAAGAATAAAACTGAAAGGTCACTGCTCTCAAAAATTACACATTCTACTGGTTGGCATATAATATAAATCAAAAAGCATTTATTAGCTGCCTACTGTGTGGCAGCCAAGGAAATAGTCCTTAGTCTCAAGGACCATGCATTTTGCTGGTTGGGAGTGAGATATTTGAAAGAAAAATGTATACTAGGTAATTAAGTAAAAAATTTATATAAATCAACAGGGTAGGAAGACAAAAAAAAAAAAAGATGAAGATTAAGAAAAACTTGATATAGGAGGTGGCCATTGACCTGAGGCTCAGAGGAAGTGATAGAAGCATTCCCATAAAGAAGACAAGTGCCATTTTGGATTGATACAGAGAGAAAACTTGGGTGGCTGGCTTGCCAGTGGAGAGAACACCAGATCAGAAGTCAGGAAGACCTAAGTTCAAATGTGGCCTTAGACATTAAGCTGTGTGACCCTGGACAGATCACTTAACCCTGTTTGCCTCAACTTCCTCCTTTGTAAAATGAACTGGAGAAGGAAATGGGAAACTTCTAGTATCTCTGCCAAGAAAACCCCAAATGGGGTCAAGAAGAGTCAGACAGCTGAAAAACAACTAAACAACCAAAACCAGAAGTTGCTCAGAGTTCATAAAGGAAAAGGGAAGTCAAAAATTTCAAGATGGGAGAGGAGGAGGGAGGAAAAGAAGCACTGTAGCAAAATGAACACAGTGCTGGGTTCAAATTCCACCTTCTTGCCTGCATGACCATAAGTGAGACACTTGCCCTCAGTTTATTCATCTGTAAAAATGGGAAAAACACAGATGTAGTACCTCCCCAAGGACTGTTATTAAGATCCAGTGAGATATGGTCTATAAAAATCCCAGAAATACTATTTCATACTTCTCCTCCCCAATATGGCTCCAATTTACTTTTCTATTCTTGTTCCAAACTACTCCCCCTTCACCCTTTCAGACTCTGGTTATTCTTTCTTCATGGAAGGCCAGTGCCAGACACAGGTCACTGATATATGTACACACAAAGGATCCCAGTGTAGAAAAGTCCTCCACTAATGTAGATTGAAGCTTTTCTAGGAGTTGGTAGGGAACTCCTCAAGGTTCAGAAAGGTCACATGACTTGCCAATGGTCACAGAGCTGAAAGGGAATTTAAACTTGGATCTTCCTTATTCTAAACTCAAAAAGCTACCTACTAAAACATATTACTTCCTTGACACTGTGAATGACTGCACTCTTAATGAATGAATAAAATGAATTAATGAATTCTGATGATATTGTACATGGTGCTGGACCTCATATTTAAATACTTCCAGAATCTTGTGATTTCACTGGTGTAGTGTCAATTCTCCCCTCCCTCCACCTAAGTCAGTGGCAGTATTCCCTCCGATGACTCATAAATGGTCTTTGTCAGAGGTGGCTCTATCCGTCCTTTTGGACTCTTCTCAAGTGACTTCTCAACATTTTATGTTCAGGCTAAGTGCCACACAAGAAAAATTAGTTAAATAAAATGACTTCAAATGAGAACTATGACTGTCAGTATAAGCAGTATTCTATCCCCATAGACCTCCACCTCTTCAAAGAAAGGAATTATGTTTCCTTAGCTCTTCTCAACATCAGGCCTGATTATCACAATGGTGCTGTTTAGCATCATTTGAGTATTTTTGTTTATATTATTGAAGCCATTGTCTTCCTGGTTCTATGGCCTACATTTTTTTTTAATCTAGAAAATGAACATTTTTATTATAATCTGGTAATGAACACAGTGGTATAATGTGAAATCTGGAAGCCATTTCTGTCATCTTCCTGAGTTCAAATTTGACCTCAAATACTACTAGCTGTATGACCCTGGGCAAGTCATTTAATCTAATTTGTCTCAGTTTCCTCATTTGTAAAATGAGCTGGAGAAGGAAATAACAAACTATTCTAGAATCTTTTCCAAGAAAATCCCAAATGGGTCAGGAGAGTCAGTAATCTGATATTTAGGGAGAGAAGGAATCAAGAAAGGCTCCATACAGACCATAGTCTCTCAAAGTGTAAGCTGAAAACACTTGGGGGTCCCTGAGACCCTTTTGTGGAGACCAAGCAATCAAATTTATTTTCATATTAACACTAAAAAATTATTCACTTATTAAAATTCTCCATTTTTCAGGCTGAGGTCAGCTTGTCTCCAAATATTTCAAGCAAAGCAACAGACGGCAATAAAAGCTATCTAAAAACCTAAGAATTCATCTATTTCTTATTAGAATTTGCAAAAAATGTAAAGCAATGCTACTATTCATACAAAACTGTATTTCACACCAAACATTATTATACCTAAATATAATTATTCTTCAAAAAACAGATTATTTATGTTAAGATATAATGATCTAGGATTATTTTAATGGCAATAAATTTCAAATTTTATCAGTGTTCATTTTTAATTGTCTATATCAATGGATTATTTATGTTAAGATATGATTTGGTATTATTTTAATGGCAATAACTTTCAAATTTTATCAGTTTTCATTTTTAATAGTCTATATCAATAGACTTAATCTAAATAAATAGAACTGGGGGAGAGGAGAGGGGATCTGAGACCAAAAAGCTGGGGAACCTTGGATGGAGAAGGTGCTTCTTGAGCTATCTTGAAGGAAGCCAAGGTTGAAAGGGGAAGGTAGCCAATGCCAAGGGAAGGAAATAAAAATTTGGCAGAGAAGGTGAAATTTCAGGAGCAGCTTAACTGATAGGAATCAAAGACAAAGGAACAAAAGACACATTACAAGAAAGTCTAGATGTCAGTTACATTCCAACCTGCTTTGAGAAGTCAGTCAGGTAAAGGATATTTAGAGGTGGAAGGACTCTTAGAGACTCATTTTTACAGAAGAGGAAACAGGAGTAGACAGAGGAAGTGAGCTCTGTAAAGTCACACAGGAATTAAGTAAAAGAAACAGAATTCTTAAGAGAGACTGGACTGTTCAGATTTGAGGAAGGAGAACTCTCGGGGTTCCATTTATTTCTTTATTTATTTTTACCATTACTTAGAGACCTGGTCATGGACAACATGAACCACCACATTATTTGAGATAGAATGGGAGAGTGGAAAGATTCCCTACATGTAGAATCAGAAGATCTGCATTTAAATTCTACTCTTGTTTCTTGCTAGCTGTGTGGTATAAGGCCTCAGTTTTCTCTTCTGTAAAATAAATAAATCAGATTCACATCATGAAGATCTGAATTTATGAGCCTATGAATACCCTTAACTAAAGGCATCTGAAAACTCAAGGGATGAGAGAAGTGTGGATAGGAAGGAATATTCCTATAACTTATCCCGCCTTAAGCCTTTTAAGGATTTTTTTCCCCTTACATTCACCAGATGGAAAGTTAATGTCTCCAGAAGCAACATAATAGGACAGATTTGGAACTAGAATGGGGATAACAGAATAATTGGTGTGACCTCAATCTTGTTTATAGATGAGGAAGCTGAAGGCCGCAAAGGAAATAGACATTTATTAAGCACCTAGGGCATGCCTAGGGCTTTACAAATATCTTCTCATTTGATCCTCACACCCACCCTGGGAGGTAGGTGCTATTATTATTATTATTGTTATTATTATTTTCATTTTACAGATGAGGAAACTGAGGCAGGCAGCAGCGAAGGGATTCATCTAGGAACACACAGCTAGTGACTAAAACTGGATTTGAACTCAGATCTTCCTGATTCTTTAGGTTACTTTCTAATACACCAGTTAGCTGCCTCTGGACAACATAGATAAGAGATGTGGAAAAGGACCTTACAAGTTATGAAATTCTGACTTTACAGATGGGGAAACCGAGGGACCTAGCTTGTTCAATATGGTACAAGAGTACCTGCCCAAACGGAGTTTGAACCCCAATCCAGCGCTTTCCACTGTACCACACTAAGGTAGGTAGGTCAGAGGCAAATCAAAGTCTGGGGAACCAGAGGGGTCATGTGACCCCACATGAGGTCACACAGCAGGTGGGAAAGGTGCAAGGAGAGGTCTGGAGTCAAGAGGGGTCACGTGACCCCCGAGATCACACAGGAGATGGAAGGAGGGGCAGGGCTCCGTCTGGGGACCAGAGAGGTCAAGTGACCATCCTGAGGTCGCACAGCACATCGAAAGCCATCCCAGAAACTGTCCACCAGCCACTAAAATGATACCAAACGAAAGGACCCCAACAGGGAGGGGGCACCCCGCTGTGAAGGTCTTTGACGTCACAGGCAGGCTGCTATAAAAGATGGGAACATAGTTTCTTATTTCCTGTTACTTACAGCCACCACGCCCTCAAAAAGCGACCCTTTGAGTCCCGGCTCTGGGGCAACTTGTCATGCATCCGCCATCTTTGTTAGAGGCAAGAACCCCAAACAGGAAGTGCTGGTGGCCATCTTTGTTAGGGGCAGCACAGGAAGTTAGGTCTGACGCCATCTTAGCTGCTGGCAAGTTTTACGTTATAGAGGAAGGCGTCGCCATGTTTGCTGTGGGCAAAGATTGTTGGCGTAGCTGGCACTCGAAAAGAAGAAAAGAACAAAAGAGTTAGCCACTCCTCCGCTGCCTGTTGGTGTAAAGCGGGAGTTATTAACCTTCTCTCTGTCACCAATTCACGCCTTTAGCAGCCTTCCGAATACAGAACGATGTTTTTTAATGCATAACATAAAATATATAGGATAATAAAGGAAATCAATTATATTGAAGTATGATCATCTACCCAAATTTAGATATTGTTATATCACTATATAAATACATATATGTATGCATATTATCCTACCATTATTTATCAGATATATACTATAGCTATATCCATATTATTATATCATATTACTTATCGATATCAACATGAAGGCTGAATGGAATGAAATTAATGATATGTAACTAATGCTTTCTCCCCTTATTTCTCCATTGCCTTTATTCCTTTATTTAGAGATTCTTAATCTGTCCGTGAACTTGTTTAATATATACACATATGCACACACACACTACACATACACACACATATATATAAACACATAGAGAGAGATGGATATAGATATGCAAAACGATGTAATAATATGGATAGATATAAACATGATATATTGGTATTATATATATATATAACATGATGCAATAATATGAAGACATTAAATACATAACATGATATAATAATATAGATATTAAATGCATAACATGATATAACATGGATATAGCTACATTATATAACTAAAGATAGAGACACATAACATAATAACATGCATATATATGTTATATAATGATATAATATGGATATGGATAGTATCTGATATAATACTATGGATATATAGTGTGTACAACATGATATAATGGGGATATAAATATAGTACACACATTTGTAAATATATGTGTGCATATGTGTGTATATTAAGTTCACAGACACCAGATTAAGAACCTCTTAAAAAAAGGGGGGGGGGGAGAAAGACATGCAGGAATCAATGCATTAATTATATCTCATTAATTCTATTTCATTCAGCCTTCATTCAGTTCATTCCAAGGGAGGCAATTTGGAAGGTGGAAAGTGTGCTAGCTTTGGGATCAGAACTTCCTAGTTCCAATCTTGGTTCTGCTAATCGGTAGCTATGTGACCACAGGCAAGCCACTTACCCTTTTTGAGACTGTAACATGTAAAATGAGGAAGTTGCTGAAGTTATACAGTCACTAAGCTCCCTTCTCCCTCTAAAAGGATGATTATGTGATCGGCAAACATTTATTAATAGTCATCGTGGTGGTTGGGGAGATAATATAGACAAAAAGCTCCTCTCAAGGAGCTTCCAATTCTATTGGATTAAGCAATTTAAAATTATCATTGCTTTCCAAGGAAAGATATAGAATTGTGAAGGTTTGGGTTTGGGTTTTGTTTTTTGTTTTTTAAATGGAATTGGTTTGACTTTCAAGATAGTAATTTCCCCATCAATGGAAGTCTTCAAATGGAATAACAGGAAAATGGAAAACAGGAAAGAGCACTGAATCCATCATCAAAGGAATTGTGTTCGGGAACTGGCTTGATTGATTATATGACCATAGTAAAGTCACTTTACTGAGATAAAGGAGATAGAGATGATGACTAGAGTAAGTTCCTAGAGAAGAAAGTAGAGAATGAGTTCAAGCACAGGTATAGAGGGATCATCCTGGTTAATGGGTAGGGCTTTCTCTTCTCAAACTAGAGGGAAAGAAGAGAAGGTAAGGATGAACAGGAGTGATGATCCTGAGAAGGTTCAAAGAATGACTAAGGGAACTCACTAGAATAGCCTCAATCTTCTCAGGAAAAAGGTCAAACTATCTACCAAAAATTAGGTGGGGAGGCTTCAGAGGAGAGAAATGTGGAACCACTGCTATAAGAAACAAGATAGGGGTGTAATAAAGATTGTGGAGGACAGTGTAATAGTAGCAATCACCCAGCAGCTACCATATGTGTCACAAATTTTATAAGAGGCAAAATCAATTTGATGTAATTTTTCTTCAGTGACTTTTAGCCATTCAGGAGCATCAAGAGAGAATTTAAGTGGTGCGGAATACTCAAGGTTTGTAATTTGCAGACTAGGAACAAAGAAACATCAGGGCACAGAAAAAAAAAAAAAACCTGAAGGGTAATAGCTAATGAAACATAAAAGTGTCAGGCTGAGTATGGAAGCAAGTAAAGGCAAAATGGGGGAGATGGTCTGGGCAAATAGATATGGGTCAAGGGACTGGCCTTCACAAGAAGGATGATGGATAATAATGAGAGTGAGCATCTACAAAGTTTTTCAAGGTTTGCAAAGCATTTCACATATACTATTTCATTAGTAGGCTAGATATAACAATCCTATGAGAGAGAGAGACAAAAAGAAAGAGATAGAGACAGAGACACACAGGAACAGAAAGAGATAGAGAGAAAGGAAGGAAGAAAGAAGAAATAAGAGGGAAGAAAGGCAGGAAGACAAGCAAGAAGGAAGGAAGGAACCAAAGGGAAAGGAAAAGGAGGAAGGGAAGGGAGGAAGGAAAAGAGAGAGGGGGTTTCTTCATCTCTTCTATGATTCTATAATAAAGGTATTGTGCTACACTGTCTCCAGAGAGAGCATCATCTAATTGTCTCTACTAATTAATTGTTATCTTTCTGAATCCATTTTTTCTCCTCATGAATACTAATAACTTATTCAGTACAATGATGCAGCATTCTTGGCTAAATGTTGCCTTTGTTAAAATGCTGAGAACTGAGCTAATCACCTATTTATGAAGGCCCAACTCATGAGCACTTTTATAGTAGCTAAAGCATGTGCTTATGAAAATATTCATGTACTATATAATCATCTTAATGAAATTATAATGTAGTAAGCTATAGGCTATAATGATTTACAATACAAAGCGCCCATAGTCCTGATCAATTAATAAATATTAATGCTGAAAAGTAATAACTATCCCTTATGGATACTGAGCTTTTCATTGACTTGATTGGAAAAATGATTAATCTATGTAATACCCTGATGGGTGCTTTATTTCCCTTCTTGCTAGGCAACCAGAATAATAATTATCCTGGGGTGCTACAATACCAGAAGAAATTAGCTAGAACATATTCTCTATCATACGAAAAGCTAGCACATGATGGAAATAAATAGGAGAGGAAAAAGTGGGGAAGGAACATATGACACAGAAGAGATCTTCACTAGCCTTGGAATCAGAGATCTCAACTCAAATGTCTCTCCTGCTACTTAGCTGCCTGTGTGACTTTGAATAAATCATTTGATCTCTCTCCATCTCAATATCATCGTTAGTAAAATAAGTAGATTGGATTAGTTGACTCTTTCAGCATTTATTAGAGACCTACTTGGTGCTGGGCACTGTACTAAGCACTGGTGATACAAAAATAAAAATGAAAGAATCCCTGCCCTCAAGAAGCTTACATTCTAATAGTAGGATATAGTCTTCAATTGCTATTTGGTTGTTTTTCATTTTTGTCTCACTCTTCATGACCCACTTGAATAATTGGGCAAAAGACACAGTAAGTATCTGAGGTCAAATTCTAACTCAGAAGCATGAATCATTCTGACTCTAAGCCCAGCATTCTATCCACTGTACTATATATCTGCCTCTGCCTATCATATTTTGTTATTTAGTCATTTTTCAATCATATTTGAATCTTCATGACCCTATTTGGGTTTTTCTTGGCAAAAATACTGAAAGAGTTTGCCATTTCCTTTTCCAAGTTATTTTACAGATGAGGAAGCAAACAAAATTAATTGACTTGCCTAGGGTCACAGTGTCTGAGACTGGATTTTAACTCAGGCTTTTCCATCTCTAGACATGGTAATCTCTTCATTTCACCACCTAGTTGTCCATAGTCTTTTCAATAAACAGAAAGATAGAAGAGATGGATTGGTAAATAAATAGATAGACAGACAGACAGACATGTGCATATATGTATGTATATTTAATCATATACTAAGGACACAATGAACAATGAGAATGTTTGAGGAAAGAGGGTAACAGAAGCTCTAGAGACCAGAAAATACTTTAAATAGAAATTGGCACGTGTGGTGAGACTTAAAAGAAACTTAGAATTCCAAATGGCAAGGAGAAGCAAATGTATTCTAGACATAGGAAACAACTTAAGTCAAATTGTAAAGGCTAGATGTGGAATGTCCTCTGTATGGAACAGCAAATATGCTAGTATGATAGAATAGGGAAGATAAGTCACATATTATAAGACTAGAAAAATAGAAAGGGGCCAAATTGTAAAGAGATATGTCACTCATTCATCAGCAAGCATTTATTCAGTTCATAAAATGTTCCAAGCACTATACTAGACCAAAGCAGAGCATTTTCTACACTCAAAGAGCTCCCATTCTACTGTATAAAAACAATATATACATAGATTGGGAAAGAAGGACACTAGCAAATGGGGGGATTGGAAAGGCCTAATTTAGAGACAGCTAAGTGGTTAAGTGGAGAGTATTGGGCCTGTAGCCAAGAAGATCTGAGCTCAAATCTGGTCTCAGACACTTATTAATTGTGTGACCTGGGTAAGTCATTTAATATCGGTTTGCTTCAGTTTCCTCATCTGTAAGATGGAAACAACAATAAAAATAATAGTCTCTACCTCCCAGGATGTTTGTGAGGATCAAATGACAGAATGACCATGATGTACTTAATATAATGCTAAATAGCATACTCAGTAAGAACTATATAAATGTTAACTATTAGCTATTATTGGGGTGTATGAGTTGTTCAGAAAAGACTAGTAAGTCTGGTGGGAGGACTTACCAAGTCCTTTCCAGGGGTGTTCATCCACTTTTAGTGTCCACCTTTCACCCAACTCTCATCTGTGGCTCCAAGATGCTGCAGCATACTCAGTGGCAGCATCAAACTAGGTTTGGGGGTTGAGGGTCACCAATGCACCTCACATCCATCAGTGAGTTAGGGGGATGTCTACTCCAAGCCTGAGGACTGGTGAAGTGGATGGGTGGATGAGAACAATCTGTTCCAAAGACCATGAAGGAGGCTAATTCAAGCACCGTAGAGAGCTTAGAGCTTGGTCAGACACTGAAGATATCAAAGTCATCCATTGCAAAATGTTTGTGGCAGCCCTTTTTGTAGTGGCAAGAAACTGGAAATTGAAAGGATGCCCATCAATTGGAGAGTGGCTGAATAAATTATGGTATATGAATGTTATGGAATATTATTGTTCTGTAAGAAACGACCAACAGGATGATTTTAGAGAGGCCTGGAGGGACTTGCATGAACTGATGCTGAGTGAAATCAGCAGAACCAGGAGAACATTATACACAGCAACAAGACTATACGATGATCAATTCTGAGGGACATGGTTCTCTTCAACAATGATGTGATTCAAACCAGTTCCTATTGTTCAGCGATGAAGATAGTCATATACATCCAGAGAGAGGCCTGTGGGAACTGAGTGTGAACCAGAACACAGTATTTTAATGCTTTCTGTGAATATTTCCATGCATTTTGTTTTCCTTCTTAGGTTGTTTTTTTTCTTCTTCTCTTTCTAGATCTGATGTTTCTTGTGCAGTAAGATAACTGTATAGATATATGTACATGTATTGTATTTGTCATATAATTTATCCTATTTAGCATGTATTAGATTACCTGTCACCTAGGGGTGGGGGGTGGGGGGAAGGAGCGGAAAAGCTTGGGAAAAAAAAGTTTTTGCAAAGGTCAATGTAGAAAAATCACTCATATGTTTTGTAAATAAAAAGCTTTATTAAAAAAAAGTCATCCATTGCATCCTGGACCATCCCCAATCATCTCGACTTTTGTCTTGCCAGTGGACTTTGATGACTCTGGAAGGGAGAATAAGGCTGATGATTTTGTGTAATTCTGCCTCACTTAAGTCCAATTCATGCATGAGTCAAGATGTCACCCATAATGTCATTGGTCCTCTTCAAAAGGAAAGACAAACATAGATGAGTTATTATTAGGAAGTGATTGAACTGAGCTTTAGAAGAAGCTGGAAGTAAGATGGGGGTGTATTCCAGGGATAGCTATCCAGGGGATAGATGGAATGTCCTACATGAGAAACAGCAAGAAATCCAGATTGGCTGGACTGAAGAGTGAATGAAAAGAGGAGATAAAATGATAAGACTTGACAAATGGACTCCAGTTTTAAACCTATGATCCTATAATTTCTGTTCTTTCTACCTAAGTTTCTCCTACTATTGACCTGACAAGTCAGTCTTCCATGATAAGTAGGAAAGCAAGAGATAAAGACAGAGTTACCATTGTGGTTCCTGTCTTTCTTTTGTCTCTCTCCAAATCATCTGGCTTAGTGGTTTGCATATAGTAAGTCTATAAATAAATACTTCTTAGATGGATAAATGAATTACCCTATACACAATAGATGCTCAATAAATGCCTCTGACAGAGTAATAATCCTGTTTAATTCACTAATTTTTGTTTGAGATTCTCCAATACCTGGCTCAATGGCTAACAGATAGTAGGCACTTAATAAACTTGTTGACTGCCTGTCTCTAAAACAGATCCGTGTATTTATAATAAAGTTAGGACTTTCTACTTTTCCTACATGCTGACAGTTCAACATTATCCAATCAAGCTTCAGAGAATGAGGTGTTGTTAGGAACCATAGCAAGGAGTAGGAGGAATTTAGTAGTACTTTCAAATAACATTTGAAAAGAAGGAAGGGAGCAAGATGCCAGCCAAGTCACAAATGTCTCCACAAATTCATGTTCCTAAAGATTAACTATTCAAGCTTTCTCTGCTTTTCTACATTATAATTTGCCTGGATCCCAATCCCAATCATAAACTTCCTTTCTGTGTCCTTCCTTGAATGGATTCACTTAGGCTGGGGCTCCCTGTTCTCTTATGGGAGCTTAAAAAGAAGATAACATATAAAACAAAGAACAAAATGTATATTGTTTTGTTTAAGGGCATGTGAAAGAAAAAACCAGCAAGGTGGCAGAGTGAGAGTGGATCAAGCTTTGGGCTTGGGATTAGAAAAATTAATCTACCTGAGTTCAAATACAACTGCATTCACTTACTGGGCAAGTCACTTAATTTTATTTGCCTCAGTTTCTTCATCTGTAAATAGAGCTGAGAAGGAAATGGCAAACCATTCCAGTATCTTTGCCCAAAAAAAATCCCAAATGGTGTTACAACAAGTTGGACATGACTGAAACAATTCAACAACAGCATATATGAGAGACAGCATGGGTCAGCAACTACAGATCTTGACTCACAGTTAGGGAAATGTAGTGGCAAGTCACCTAACAACTCAGTAACCTAAGCAACTCTCTAAGAGATAAATTGCTCATCTGCATTGGTGGAGGGAACAGTTATGTGGCAGCTGGATGGCAGAGGGGATAAATTTCTTGGGTGGGATGGGGAAGATCTGTGCTCAAATCTAATCTAAGGATGCTAAGCAAGTCATTTAACCTACTTTTGCCTCCTTTTCCCCAATCATAGTCTGTGGTTAATAATTGTTCTTGTTGTTCATTCTCAAAAAGGATCATGATATCAGGGATGTGATGTCATGATGTACAACTGAGTTGGATTTAAGTGAGGGAAGGCTGTAATAATAGCACTGACCTCACAGGGTTGTTATGAGTTTCACATAATATGAAATTTGTAAAGCACTTCACACAGAACCTGGCATATAGTAGGACATTTCATAAATGTTTGTTTTCTTCTTTCCTTTTCTTATTAGAAGCACTTTCAATTAAATCACAGGATTAATCTTCAATCCCTGCAAAAAAGGGGGGGAGGAGAGGGAGGACATGTAGAAAGGGAGTATGGTAGGTAGAATACAGAAGTGCTCAATATAAATACTGCTACATTTTGACTATGTAGCCCTGAGCAAGTCACTTAACATCCCTTCAGTGACTCAGGCAACTCTGAGATTGTAAATTATTGAGTGGCATTGGTGGAAGAAGTTTTGTTTGTTTGTTTGTTTTTACCAAAAGTTGCTTTATCACTGAGATCAGAGGACTAAACCTCACTTCCTCATCCAAAAATAAAAGGGGGCAAAGGGAAGGCACATGGAGAGATATGTGGGATAGTTGAGAAGTGCTTGCTACAAATCCCACTTCTGACACTTACTAGCTGTATAAACATACTGAATATGTGTATACAAAGTGGGTGGATAAATAGATACATAGATAGAAAAAGAAAGAATGAAAGAAAGAAAGAAAGAAAGAAAGAAAGAAAGAAAGAAAAGGGAAGGAAGGAAGGAAGGAATAAGGAAAGAAAGAAAGAAAAAGAAAGGAAGGAAGAAAAGAAGGGGAAAAGAAAGAAAAAAAGAAAGAAAGAAAGAGGAGAGAAGGGAGATAGATAGATAGATACATATACCTACTATAGATCTACATAGTTCTATATCTATCTATGTCTGAACTAGTCCTATTTACTTATTCCAACAATTCTCTCTAGCTATCTATTCAGTGATTGATGGTGGGAAGCCAAAATCACAGATATCTCACCTGGGGTTAAGCCCTTACAAGGCTACACTTTCTTATCCAAGACAGTCTCTTTTAACATTAAATCTTCTATAACCTTCTTGGGTAATAAGAGCAATAAAATACACGGTTTGAGATTTTACTGTGATGGAGTTGCTGTGGTCAAAGTACTCCATTAACTCATGGTCAACTGTCTGGTAATGAGCCTATCAACACTGAGATAGGCTGGTCCTCAGACCTAAGAGCCACAATTCATCCCCAGACCTTTCCACCCCATTAGTGTCACCCAGAATTTGTGCTCCTCTGATACAGCCTTGGAAAAGCCAAGGTCAGCTCTGCATCACAATAAACTATGAGTGAGATTTTGTCTTAGACAAAATGAAAAACAAAACAAAACAAAAACTAGGTCCTATTAACTGATAAATTCTCTCAGCATTGTGATGGATTTATGGAGTACACATTATATAGCTCAACATGCCTTGTCATACACCAGTGAACAAAGGTAACACTTCAACTGAAGTTACTTTCTCTTTGGTTGAACTGTTGAAAGGGTCTAATAAAGATAACAGAGAAAATCGCTTTGAAAAGGTCAACAAAAGTATGTAAGGTTCTTTGGTTCTTCCATCTTTCACTACAAATCACAATTTCTCCACCTTTTCTTGTGATTCCTGCCCATGTTTTCAATTAAATAATTCAACAAATATTTCTTCAGTCTCCTCTGTGAGTAGGAGCTGCCCCATTCAGGACCAGACAACACAGCTACTAGTTTACTTCTTCCTTTTCTCTCTCCCTCCCTCCTTTCTTTCTTTCTTTCTTTCTTTCTTTCTTTCTTTCTTTCTTTCTTTCTTTCTTTCTTTCTTTCTTTCTTTCTTTCTTTCTTTC
>JAJPUD010001364.1:245016-263535 GCA_023553655.1 Myrmecobius fasciatus
TTCTTTCTTTCTTTCTTTCTTTCTTTCTTTCTTTCTTTCTTTCTTTCCTTCTTTCCTTCTTTCTTTCCTTCTTTCCTTCTTTCTTTCTATCTTTTTTCTTTCTTTCTTCCCTCCCTTCCTTCTTTTCTTCTTTTCTTTCTTTTTTCCTTCCTTCCTTCCTTCCTCCTTCCTCCCTCTCTCCTTTTCTTCTCTTCCTTCCTTTCTTCCTTCCTCCCTCCTCCCTCTTTCCTTTTCTTCTCTTCCTTCCTTTCTTTCTTCTTTTCTTCTTTCTTTCCTTCCTTCCTTCCTTCTTTCTTTCTTTCCTCCCTCCCTTCCCTTCCTTCCTTCCTTCCTTTCCTTCCTTCCTTCCTTTCCTTTCCTTCCCTCCTTCCCTCCCTTACTTTCCTTCTCTTCCTTCCTTCTTTTCTCCCTCCCTTCCTTTCCTTTCATTCCTTCCTTCCTTCCTTGCTTCCTTTCTTCCCTTTTTCCTTCCTTCCTTCCTTCCTTCACCAATATCTTGCAATTCAAGGTTCACAGCCAGATTACTTTCTTAAATCCATGCCTTAAACCCAAATCACTTTGGCTCTCATTGATTGACCAACAAAAGGCCAAGTTCACTTGGTTTTTGTCTTGGCCCCCATTGCCTCAGAATAAATGTAAATGTAAATAGTAATTATTTCTGTTTTGATCAGAAATCCTAAGGATCTTTCCCTACCAGATTTAATATACATACACACATCTATATATGTATGTATATACCCACCTATATATTCTTATACATATATACATGCAAATATACAAAAACACATATTTTTAAACTAGACAAAAGAGGCCATACTCTGCCTCATTTCTTACCTAGCCTTAACTACTAATTGGTTACTGCTTCAATCAAACTGAGACCTGTTAAATACCTTGACTTAAAAAGGCCAAAGTCTCCATTTCATCCAGGGCCATGTCTAGTCATCCTGATCTATATCTTGCCACTGGACCCACATGGTTCCAGAAGAGAAAGAGACTGGTGACCTTGCACAGTGCTCCCTCACTCAAATCCAGTTCACTTGAATGTCATGGCATTACCTCCCTGATCTCATGGTCCTCTTCAAGAGTGAAGGACAAATAACAATAACACAGAAAGCAGCATAGTACAAAGGAAAAAGTATAAATTCTGATGTACATCCAACTCTACTTACTACAAGGTAACTCTAGAACTTCTCTGAAGGAAGTGACTAGTTTGTTTGCCTTTCTTTGTATCCTAAGCATTTAGTACAATACCTAGAACAAACCACTTTAGCATCTTTGCCAAAAAAAAAACCCTAAACAGGGTCATTTCTCATGTTCAGATATGCTCAGACATGACTAAACAACAACATATCTCCAGCCCATTTTACAGATGAGGAAACTGAGCTAAAAAGGGTTAAATGATTGCCTAGAGTCACACAGCTAGTAAGCATCTGTGGCTGAATTTGAATTCAGGTCTTCCTGACTCCAGGATCAATACTATAGCCATTGTACCACCTAGCTACTCTTATCCAAATAGTTAGTGTCTGTCAATGACCAAGGTCAATGAGAACAGTTGGAAGATATTAGCATTTCTTCAGGCATTGATTGCTTATTTTGCTTGTGCCTGGACCACACATCTTCCCTGGGTGTGTGCTCCTTTACTTGTTATCTCTGTGGCTGCTTTGTATTTTTGGAAGAGGGTGGCCATAGTTCATGAGGAAGATGGTATACTGTTATTTACCCTGCAAAGCAATTTCAGCAGATGGCTTTTTAAAAATATAATTTAGTTCTTTGATTGATTACTGAAAGGCAAGCACCAATTGAGACTTATAAAACATGGTTCTAAGATCATGGACTTAGAGAATACTCAGAACTTGGGCCATCCCACATGCTTCATAAGTCAGAGGTGAGAAGAAGAAGCTGCTTTCATAGTGCTTCAGATATAAAATAAAATGTGATAATTATAAGGAAATAATCCAGTCAAAATGCTATGAGAAATGGTAGAAAGGAAAAAATCACTTTCAGTTAGAAGAATCAGGGAAGGCTTCAAAGAAGCCCTATTACTTAAAATGGCTTTTGAAAAAACAAAAAGATTTCAATAATGATTTTCAAAAAAGATTTCAAAATGAAGTGAATTTTGCATATGGGAGCCAACCATTGCCTATGTGCAGAAGTGGAAGGGTATAAGATGAGATGAGCTCTTTTTGTTATTATTGTTTACTTTTTTGACTTTTATTTTTAAATAGTATTTTATTTTTCCAAATACATGGAAAGCCTTTTTAAAACCTTGTGTTCCAAATTTTTTCTTTCTCTTATCTCCCTTCTTCCCTTCCCCATCATCCTTCTCCAAGACAGCAAGCAATCCAAAATAGATTAAATATGTGTAATTCTTCTAAACTTATTTCCATATTCATCATGTTGTGCAAGAAAATCAGATCAAAAATGAAAAAAAAAGTAAGAAAAAAACCAAGCAAACAAATAAGCAACAAGAACAAAAAGGTGAAAAGACTATGTTTTGATACATTCAGTCTCCATAATTCTCTCTCTGGATATGGACGGCATTTTCCATTGCAAGTCTATTGGAATTGCCTTGAATCACCTCATTGTTGAAAAGATGCAAGTCCATCACATTTGATCATCACATAATCTTCTTGTTACTGTGTACAGTGTTCTCTTGGTTCTGTTCACTTCACTTAGCATCAGTTCATGTAAGTCTTCCCATGCTTTTCTGAAAACAGTCCAATGAACTCTTTTAATAAAGAGAAATCTGGAGTCATTTAAAAAACTAATCAAAGGGGCAGCTAAGTGGCACAGCGAATAGAGCACCAGCCCTGAAGTCAGGAGGATCTGAGTTCAAATCTGGATCCAGACACTTAACACATCCTAGCTGTATGACCCTGGGCAAATCACTTAACCCCAATTGCCTCAGCAAAAAACAAAATCAACAACAAACAAAACTAACCAATTTCCTAAAAGAGATCCAATCTGATCTCTTCCTATTTGAATCTGGATCCTGCTCATTATCCATTTACTGACCCTTATGATAGCATCATAGAGTCAAAAAATTTCAGAAGTAGAAGGAATCTTTGAAATTATCTAGAGTTTCATTTTTAGAGTTGAGAAAACTGAGGCCCATCAAAGCCAAGTGACTTGTTAAATGTCACACAGCTGACTGATTGTTAAAATATAGCTTTGGTTTTTAATTGAATTCTGATTTCCTTGTTTTGTTTCAAATTCATCATCATTCTAGCTCACTTTTCTTTGGTGCAAAGAATCTTATACAGATTTTTCTTTTTCTTTTTTTTCTTTTTGTGATTAATTAGTCTAGAGAACTGTCCATTTAATCTATTAACATTTTTGTTATTGATCACTTGTCTATATATCACCTATATTTTCCATTTCCCTTTCCATATCCCACTCAAAGAACCAATCCTTTTAAAAAAGAATCTAAAAAGAGGAAAAAATACAGTTCAGCAACACAAAAATGTCCCCAAAAAGTCTGATTGCATTCATTGTTCCACATTCTTAATACTCCCTGCTTTGCCAGAAAGAAAAGCCAAGTTTGGACCGTAATTTGACAACATTTAGCTTTGTTTGTATTATTATTGTTCTTTCTATTTAGATTGTATGGGGCATGTGCTGCTATGGAGACAAGAAACTCAAGAGAATTCTGTTCCATTAAATCCAAGTTCAGATACATTATATATAATTTTCCTGGTTCTGTTTACTTCACTTCAAATCAGTTTATATGTCTTCCCATACTTTTCTATTTATAATAGACATAATTTTTTACAATATGATTATATGTATTTATGCATGACAACTTATTTAGTCATTCCCCTCCATTCAATGGGCATCCACTTTGTATCCAATTCTTTGCTACTACAAAAACTATTACTGTACTTTGATGTCTATTGGATTTTTCTTTTTATTGCCTTGAAGCATATGCCTGAGGTCTCTGAATCTTAGAATATCAAGATCTTAGTCATTTTCTTAAAATAATTCCAAATGGCATTCAATCATGATTTTCAGGTAGTCTGGTAGAGTCTTTCTCCTTAAGCTGTTTTCCAGGTCAGTGTTTTTTTTTTAAAGTATATGCCTTAAATTTTCTATCTTTTTTTTTAGTCTTCTGATTTTGTTGTAATATTTCTTATTTCCAAATCACCTTCTAGAATGGTTGCATGAATTTACAATTCATGCCTCCTTTCCTCAATCCATCCAACAATGAACACTCTCATCTTTTGTCATCTTTGCCAATTTATTAGGAAGTTGGGTGATGCTTCAGCATTATTTTGATTTGTTTTTTCTCATTATTCGTGATTTAGAGCAATCTTTAACATTACTGTTAATAATTTGCCATTCTTCCAATCCTATTAATATTAAAGGTTAATTATGTTATATATAGCATATAAAATTATGTAAAATTAAAAACACACATGACTTCAAAAGAAGAGAAGGATATTCCTAATATCAGCTGGAATGCTAATACAGAGAGCAATTGTTCCACATAAATTTAGGCATGCAAAATTATGTCAAGCATATGAGAATAGTTTACTTGTGGGTGTTTTTGTTTTTATTTTTTTTAACAGGATTTTATTTGAAACATCTAAAGTTATTAATTTTCCATGCAAAAGCTATAGGCATTATTTCCACTCATGGTATCTGTGGTAAAGCAATAGGCTATCCCTAGTTTAGGAGCAAGTTAACTTGTATTCCAAAAATTGGTTTATAAATCAGCTAATTAGACCTTAGAATGCTTTTCCCATAGAAAGAACATCATAACCACATGGTGGTCAAATTTCCAAGTAAGCCACAAAAGATTTAAACTCATAACATCTCCAAAGTAAATAGAGTATTGTTAAAACTAAAGAAAGAAAATGCTACATAAAATAATATTTAGACAGGGAAACACATTCAAGATTTCACCTTGGGATATCTAAAACAAGAAGCCCTTGCTGGAATGGAATCTAAGTCTCTCTCCTCCATAGTCTTCAGCTTATATAGTATTGATGGTGTTTCCTATGAGCTGGAGAGAGGTTCTAGTTAGGAACAAGGGTAAGGAAAGATTGGTGATTATGGAGGCCTATTAGTGGAAATACCCCAACACACTTCTTGGTCAAGGAAGAGCTCCTCCATCCTCCTTATCTCACCATCTCCAGGTATGAGACCCCAAAATTGGTACATCTGCTTTCAGGATTTTTGTGCCTGGGGCAAGTTGTGTTCTAGTGCAGTGGATACAAGAAAAAGGGGGGAATTGAGAAAGAAGTCAAGGTGAGGAAATATAGTCCAGGATATCTCTAGACTGCTAAACAACCAACTGTGGTTGTAGAAGGAATGGGGAAGGGAAAGAGGAAGAGGCACCCAGAAGGAGGAAACCCAAGCCAGATTGATGCTGACAGTGGTTTTCCATTTTTAGCACCCTGAGAAGAAACCTACCACTCTAGTTATAACCCTGCCTACTTACCTTTCCAACCTGCTTCCAAACAATTTAAGTGAATGAGTATTTATTATGCATTTACTATGTGCTAAGAATGGAGGATATCCCCCCCCCCCCCCGCCAAAAATAGTACCTACTTTCAAAGAGCTTTTGTGCTCATGAAGGAGTCAATAAACAAAATAAGTACAAGTAGACATAGGTTATAAAAAAACCAAATTATAGGTAACGATTAGGAAAATATAAGATAAATGCAGAGTATATAGAAGGCACTCTTTGAAAGGAAATCATTAGCAGCTGGTGGGAAGCAAACTGGGAAAAGTCACACTGGAAATAGTCAGGATTTGAACTGAATCTTGAAGGAAATCAGTTGCTAAGAAATAGAGGGGTGAGGGTAGGATATTCCAGGTAGGGAGCACAACTGGTATAAAGGCATGCAGATAGAACAAGGGATATCATGGACATAGAACTGCAAACAAACCAGTCTTGTGTGAATAGGATTTCTCTCCTTCCTAAATCTCTGTAGAATAGAAAAGTCTCATAGCTTCTCCCTATCTGCTTCTGAGAAAAACACCTAGATCTTTTGAGCCTAATATCCACCCCCAAAGTTAAGTAATTCTTTTTAAGGGCAAAGTGGAGACTCTAGGTTCTTGAAATTTGTTCTGAGTGGGCATATACTTTGGTAGGTTCCATAAAACTAGAATGGCTTTGAGAATCAACTGACATTAGACTAAATATCTCCACAGACCAACCTGCCTAAGTTTGGAGAGATCCAAGAGTAAATCATTTGGCCCAAAGGGTCCAATAATTTTTGGCCATTGCAATTCATAAAGATGTTCTGGATAGATCTAATATATAGAATATGTATGGCATACTGTTTAGAAAAACCAGAGAAGACATAGACTATGGAATATCTAGACTATATCTACAGAATATAGATATCCATAGAATATTTAGGCTACATAAAAATAGATTATCTATAGAATATTTATACTAACTATAAAATATAGACTATATATATAGAATCTCTAGACCAAATAAAACATGTAGTCTATTAGTTACCTATAAATTACATATAATATTATGTAGAATCTATATAGATAATTCTATATAGAAAGGATTTGCATTAATGGCAGAAGTATCCAAACTATAAAATCACAGATCCCAGGAGTGTTGAAATAAGTAACCATCCAGATACAAAGTAAACTTCTTGAGAAAAGGGAAATTTTCACTTTCAACTTTGTATTCACAATACCTTACACATAGTTGGTACTTACTAAATGCTTATTAGTTTATTGATTCTGTTTGATGCACATACTTTCACATTTGACTGGTAGTAAACATGATTTTGTGCACTCAGCTTATAAATAAAAAGACACTAAGCTAAGAGTAATGGTCTCAATTTATCCTTTGCTTCAAAATGCTGAGTTACTAAGCCAGCTCTAAAGAAAATTCCACATCCTAGCATATTTACAAGAAACTATTGATTAGTTAGTCTCTGGCTGCTATTTAGTTGAAATAAATGCAACTAGCTTTACCTTGAGTGTCAGAATTCCTGCTAATTTTTCAGACAGTTAGCTTTTTAAAATTGTTATTTTTGGAAGGAAAATTAATTTTTACCAACAGTGTTTAGGAAATGTTCAACAATCAGCTGTGCAGGAGGAGAAATGTGCCCATGAAACACTTCAAGTTTAATCTGGATTATTACTTACATTTTCATCATTAATTTCTTTAGTATACACAGTTCACCAAAATAGATAAATAAGGCCCTAATTTGTAGTATTTGCTGATTTATAAGGTATAAAGGTTCACACTGAAAACTAAATAATCTTCCAGGTTTGAACCAGCTCCAGCATACCCCTGAGTCTTCCCCATATAAGAACAAATAGGGCAGAAAAATATCAAAACATGATTGGAAAATGGGATGAGTCACAAAGCTGAAACATTGTCATCAATTGATTCTTCCAATTTCTTATTAAAGTTGAAGCCTATAAGTCAGCAGTGGGTACACCCAGGCTCTAGTGATCTCATGATCTGTCTCTTTGGGCTTCAATGGCACTCATAATTATGAAATAAAAACTTTGATGGGCTCCACAACTGAGACCCTGAACTTCCTCACCCCCTGTTGGCTTTTCTACCCCCTGTCATCCTGTTAGCTGAGTTTAGTATTTCTCTTTCAGAGCTTGTGTGTTTGGATTAGGGTGACAGATCCCATGTACCTGTGTGTTTGAGGGAAAGGACCCCCTAGAAAGGTATTTATTGATCTGGGCAGATCAACGGGCAGCAGGAAGGGCTTTCTGGCACAGCAGCAGAAATAACAAAGCAGGACACTGCAAACTGAAAGACAAAATCTGGGGGCAGGATGCTCAATGATTATCTTGGGCTATACTACTCAGTTTATTAAAGGGAAGGAAACACACAATATATATTGCAAGATGGTCAACATAATTCTGTGGTTGTAGAAAGACTGCATGCAAGGAATAAGGTAAGGGGAGCGCCAAATAGGACTTCTGGACATGGCTAAGCAGCATAGTTAGATTAACTGACAATGTTCCTTTTGTTTCTGTTTTTGTGTTCTGCTTTTTGCTGTTCCCTCTAAAAACAAGAATCAGGAAGTATGTGTGTGGGGGCGGGGGGTGTCACTGTTTCCAGGACCTCTTAAGGCTGTTTTATTGCCCTAGAGCTAGGTACATTACATTCCAGGAGAGGTCTCTGATGATTCCCGTCTCACATTCAGTGTTCAACCTGAGATCACTCACACATGACAACCAGACACCCAGAATGGGGCTAGGGTTGGGACAGAACCTGGGGGGGGGGGGGCTCATCTGAGCTCAGAATGATGAGATTGATGTCAAAGTCCATTCAGTTCATCTAAGACTATCACTAAGTCAACAACTATCTCTTCTTTTATGGAATGACATCTGGGGAAGAAGTGAGCAACATTGGAGAAATTTTTTTAAAAAAAAAAAAGATAAAAAGACTTCTTCCTATCTCCTCACTATTTCTTTTCTTCACTTAAACGCTATAGGAAAAGTTAAAGTTGTATAACGGCAGCTAGGTTGCAAAGCGGGTAAAATCCTAGATCTGGAATCAGGAAGACTCATCCTCCTGAGTTCAAATCTGATCTCATACTTAGTTACTGTGTGACTCTGGGCAAGTCACTTAACTCCATTTGCCTCAGTTTCCTCATCTGTAAAGTGAGCTGGAGAAGAAAATGATAAATGACTGCAGTATTTTTGCCAAGAAAACCCCAAATGGGGTCATGAAGAGTCAGATGTGATTGAACAACAGCAACAAAATTGTATGGTCATATATAGTGTTAATAGGAAATTTTGATAAAAAATAGAGATAAGATTCATCCACCTTCAGAAAAAACCCAGATTCAGGCTAAGTTGGGCATTTTCTCCTGGAGGTGTATTGAGTTAAAGAGGAAGATAGGATCTATAGTCAAGTTGTGAGGAGAAAAGATGGGTATAAGAGTAAAGAGCAATGTTGAAGAGAACAGTACTAAGCTGAAGGGAATGGCATTTCTCAGGAAAATCATTTAGGCTATAGAGAAATAGCTATTGATTCCTCTTTTAGACCCTCCTGTTCCACTCCCAACTGACATTTCCATAGGGTAACAATGCTTTTAGCATTCACTCCTAACCCACAGATGCATCAGAGTATGGAAGCATACCTTCCATCTTGGTGCTCTAGGGTACCACTGAGAAACAGTGGATTTCCTCTAATGCTATCAGTTTTAGCCCCCATTCTACCATGTACAAGGAAAATCATTTACAAAGAACCAGTTAATATCTCCTGGATAACAGTGATACTAGTGATGACTGTTCTGCTCTTAGTTTATATAACTTTAAAATCATCAATCAGTTTTTATGATTAGTTTTTATAAAAAGATATTTCCTGAGAAGATACAGCAAGGAAAGAAGTACAAGAACATTTCCCCTGAACTGGAGGCACATCCTTCCCTCTACTATCTTTATGTCAGGAAGAGTGGGCTCAAACTTAAAGTAGCTGCTGCAGATAAATATCTCACCAACTTCTCTTCTAAGTGGAACAGAGATGATGGATGAGTTATTTTCCTTATTTGCACTGAGACATTAAATGACTTACTCAGGATCATATAACCCTATATATGTGGCAGGACTTCCTGGCTAGGAAACCTAGCCCTCTCTCCACTTCTTCACAGGGTCATTCAAAAAGATCAATGACAATACTATATAATATTGTTATAAACTGTAACTATCTGCTACACTAACTATGGTGTTTATTTTATTTTATTTAAATAAATAATGATAATAAATGATAAACAAATTTAAAAATATATCATTATACTTATTTATTTATGGTAATATTTATTACCTGGCATTTTATAGTTCTTTAAAATTTGCAAAATAATTTACATTCATTTGAAACTTGCAATGATTCTTTGATAGCCTATGAGTTTATGTCATAGATACTCCCAAGTTCAGCGAACAGCTACAAATCTCTTTGTTCAAGCTGAGATCACTCACCCATAACAAACTGAGGATCTTAAACAGGGCTAGGGCTGGGACAGAACCTGGGGAACTCATCTAAGCTCAGTATGATGAAATCTGATGACAAACAAAGCCTCTTCAGTTCATCTAAGAGTACTTCTGAGGCAGCAATTATCTTTACTTTAATGGCATGACATCTGGGGAAGAAATAAGGAATCCTGAAGAAATAGAGGATAAAAAGACTTCTTCCTATCTCTTTCATCATTTCTTTTTTTTTTATTTAGACTCCATATGGAAAGCTGAATTTGTGTAGGAGAATATGAAGTGTCTTTCCCATGGTTACCCAACTAGGAAGGATCAGAAATAGAATCTGAAAGACCTTTGGAACCAGAAAATCTGGGTCTGGGCTTTAAAAGTTACTCACTGAACTGGAGGGAATGAGCCCAGTTTGGGGAGGGACTAGAAGCTCTGGACAAGTCTTATATAGCTAGAGGTGAGTTACCCAAAATATGGATAATGGTAAACAAAGGAGCAGGGGAAAGAAAGCACGGTCTCAATCAGAAGCATGAATTGGTAGCAAAGAGCTATACGAGTTTAAGGAGCATGAAAGAGATGTGGTATGGGTTCAGAGAGATTTCTGGTACTCAGAGAATAAGGAACATCTGAGCTTTTCAGAATTCAGGACAATATATCACAATTGTCATCTTATAGGCATATGTGCATGCTGCCAGCCCTTCACACCTTCCAACTTTTGGGGAATGAGTTTCAGCTGGGACAGCTCTCAGATATCCTTAGGGGAAATAGACTCAGGGAAAATAGGTCTTTCTAAGGAGTATTGGACACCTGGGTAAGTAAGTCAGTCTCTCTGGTTGTTGTGGGTATGAACTAAAGTAATTTATATGAAAATGGAAACACATGGCACTTTTAGTAGTCACATTTACATTTAGCATCAGACTTCTCAATTATTAATCTGTAAAGTGCTTTGAAAACCCTCAAATACTATGCAACTCTTATTGTCGTTGTTATTTGATATCATTGGACTTTCATTAACCTGAGGGATGTGAATTTTTAAAGTATATCTTCATAACTGCATTCCAATAAAACTGATTTCCTTTGTAATCTTAGGTATTGTATTTTTACTTAAAATAAAATTTAAAAAACTTTTTTAAGTTAAAAAAAAGCATTTAAAACATCCATAAGTTTAAACAGACTGGAAAGGCATTCTTAATCAAAATGAATTAAAAAGATATGAGTTCCTGTTCAAAAGCTTTACACAGGACTTGGTATATATTTAATAAGTACAAATTATTCTTGTCAATTGATTTCACATTCTTTACACCTTAGTTCTGTGACGAAGAATAATAATAATAAAACTAACTGTAAAGCATAACATTTTTATTGAAGCTTTTTAGTTTCAAAACATATACAAAGATAATTTTTCATCATTGATCCTTGCAAAATCTTGTGTTCCAATTCCCTTCTTTCCCCCATCCCCTTCCCTAGATGGCAAGTAATCCAATATATGTTAAACATGGTAAAAATATATGTAAATCCAATAGGGGAAAAGTATAACATTTTAAGGTTTATAAAAACATTTTTCCTACATCAAATCTATGAGATTGGCAGCATTTTGAAAATGTGGTCTGCTGGGGAGAAAAGTGACAAAAAGCACATTCAATTCTTTCTTATGCTTTCATTAAAAATAATTTGGATGTATACAGATAACACTGTTATAAATACTTTATGGAGATGAAAAATAAGCATAATGGTTAGTCATGGCTAATGTCTTCTAAAAATTAAATTATTTATTTAATGCTTGATATTGAACCTGAAAACAAGTATTTTGACCCTCTTCTCCCCAAAAAGACAATCAAGATAATATTGCCATGTCCCCAAAACTCCATTTTGTGGGTTATGCTGTCATTAAGGTTTTTTTTATTAATGATCAATACAAGTAATTAAATTTGTTTATTAACTATTTATAGCTAAATTAATTTCAACACATAAAATATAAGGGCTTTGCATTCACTCCCTCTAAATCTCTATTAGGATTGATTTTGTCCATTTATTCTCATTCCCTTTTTTTCTTCTATGGTTAGAATTAATCTGATTCTGCTTTTTTTCCTCTTTGTTTTGTTTCCCAAAGGTTATTTCTGATGACTTTGTATTCCACATACTTCTTGGCCTTAATTTGTAGTGAGGGGAAGGTGCTGATCTATGATTTTGTCTAATGTGGAGAACTCCCAAAACAGAAACTATCTCCACTAGTTGCAAATTTGCAACTCTTTTATGACTCACAGTTTTAGGGAGTTTAGACTCACATATCACCCAGTCAGTATCTATCAGGGATAAGACTGAGAATCAGGTCCTTTAGATTTCAATTTTAGCCCTCTAGCCACTATGCCATGATGCTTCCTAATTATATTATACTATTTTCTCACTAATATTGTGCAATTTATTTAACCATTCGCATGGATTGCTGGATATTTAATCTTTGAACCATTAGCACTCTTTTTTGTTTCTTATTGCTAATATGTTTAGGGCATATTCCCCTAAATGACTATTGAACCATGTTTTGTATGTGATTGTGTGACAACATTAGCTATTATTTTTCCTATTCTTTTAGAATCTCCATCTTTTGAAAAATAGTACAGGCTCCTCTAAAATTGATCCCCCAACATATTACTCCTCTGTATCAATTTGAATGGGGTAGGGGATTATATTCAGTACTCACTATGTGAATATAACCTTATGATTGTTTCATGAAGAAAATATTCATAATGTACAAAGTTGAAGCTTTTAAGATGTCTACAATAGAGGTATTAAAAGTTAATTACACTACAACCCATAACACTTTCTAGCAAGGCTAGAGACAGATTAAAATGTAATTGGGAAATATTTAACAAAATAAATAAAACTACAAGAGAATGTGGATACTATTAATATGGGGTTTGCTAGGTCACTATACTTCCTGCAGGGATGCTTACATATGCATTAATGGCCCCCTTTTCTACTTGAGTTTGACACTATTGGTCTACAAGGCTTTGGATCTTTCATTCCTTGAAGTTGAATCTGAAAAGAAAACAATACTATACACATATATATATATTACATATATATACATATATATATACATAATGAAAAAAGATCTATCAAGCCTTATAGTAAATTCTTTTCTCCATCAATTACATAATAGTGTCTACTATATTTGGACTATAACAGTTCTTGTCTGTACAATGAGCTAGAAAGAAAATGGCAAACCATTCCAGTATCTTTGTCAAGAAAACCTCAAATGGGGCCACAAAGAATGGGACTTGACTAAAACAACTAAACAGCAAAAACCAGTTACAGTTACATGGGAAACCCTGAGTCTCCAGTGTGCCACTTGAAAGTGTAAAACTGTCACTAATGTAAACAAAGATGAAGACTGGCTGGACTTGAACCAAGATACATAAACAAAAGTCCACACTAGAGGAGACCCAAGTTTGAAGGCATTAAGGGTCTGATTCTTAAACTCTCTGAAAGATGAGATTATATAAAATACTTGGAAACATACTTGAATATTATTATTACCCAAAACACAATCTGTAGAATATCAACAAGGACTTTATTTATACTTCTATTTTTCCATCTCTACACAATCTTTATGAGAATAAGAAGGCATTATTCATGAAGGCTAGAGAAGGGAACAAGCAGATTTTTCCAAAGGATATTCCACAATAAAGCACCTCTTACCAATTGTGTAGTTGACTGAAGATTCAAAGAACACCAGATGCCATTGTTTATTCTTTGTTGACTATAAAAATGAATTTTATAGAAGCACAAAATTTTGAAGTTGGAAGAAACTTCCACAGTTAACTAATCCAAACCATACATGAAAAAAGAGACATGCCAAACACCAAAATTTTATTTGTGCTGCTGCCTCACACATTTTTTAAGGTAATGATCAATCTAGGGATATGAAATACTTGTCAATTGATTTATAAGCAGAAAATCAATAAAATGATTCAAGAGCTTGGGGACTTCTAGTTCCCTTTTATAACTTTCCAACCCTATGCATCTTGGACAGTCTTGCAGGCAAAAAGTACAGAGTCCAGTCTCATCCTCTTTATCACTAAAGAGAAATCTGAAAAGAACACTAGAATTCAGGTACTTTTATTAATATACAAATTCTAGACTCAGAGATCAAGAAAACACATCTGAGTGACTCTAAAGGAAGAAAATATGACAGAAAAAGGAAAAAAAAACATTCCAAACCACTAATAAAGAAATACAAATTAAACAAATTAAAGCAACACTGAACTCTTACCAAATGCCCATTATGCTAGCAAAGATGATGAAAAGGGAAGGAAATAAGCATTTATTAAGTATCTGATATGTGCCAGGAGCTTTATAAACATTTTCTGGTTTGGTTCTCACAGCAATCCTGCTAGTTGCTATTATTGTTCTCATTTTGTAGTTGAAGTAACTGAGGCAAACTGAAATTAAGTGACTTGCCCAGAGTCACACAACTAGTAATTTTCTGAACTCGGGTTTGCAGGTCTTCTTGACTCTAGGACCAGAGCCTTAAGCACTGTGCTACCTAGCTGTGCCCTAGCTTCTGGGGCAGTGAGAAAATAGGCACCCTGATGTACTATTGGTAGAACTGTGAATTGGTCTAACTATTCTGGAAAGCAATATAGAACTAGGTCCCCACATAATCACTAAGCTATGCATTCCCACTTTGATCTAGCAATACTGCTACAAGGATTCTACCATGAAGGAGATCAGGGAAAAAGGGAAAAAAAAAAACACATATATACAAAAATACTTATAGAAGTGATAAAAAAAAAACCCTGAGACTTAAGGGGTGATCATCTCTTGGAGAATGGCTAATCAAACTGCTGTGTATGAACTAATAGAATGTTATTTCACCATAATAAATGATGAAATAGACAATTTTTTTAAAAATCCTAGAAGACTCATGTAACCTAATGCACAGTGAGGTAAGCAGAATTGAGAGAACAGTTACAATATCTTTGAAAAACTTAAGATATCACAAAAAGAGATTCCAAAGGAAAAAAAAGAAGCATAATGCTCACTTCTTGCCAGAGAGGATTTGGACTCAAAATCCAGAATGAGACTGACATTTTTTTGGATGTGACCATTTTAGACATTTGCTTTTCTGAACTAAGCATATTAGTTAGCAGGGTTTTGTGTTTTTCTTTTGTTTTGTTTACTAGAGAAAAAAAAATTTGCTAATTAGGAAAATAAATAAAAATTTTAAAAGAATGTCTAAAAGGTTTTCCTTTAAGCCTAATTATGTAGTTACAACAAGAGCTGCGTATGTGATAAAGATTTTCTCTTAACATTTTATTTAAAAAAAACTCCAAAGCATAAATACATTTTTCACATCCTAATATTTTTATGTTAAAAATGCAAAGATAAATGACTAGGGAAATCTTAAGTGAACACAAGAAAAAGAAAATGGAAAAACTTCTTTAATGCTAAGTGGAAATTGAGAATAATTAAATATTGTTTTATTTTATATTTGATTCCATTCTGTAATTGATTCTATTCTGTTATTGCTTAAATCTTGCTTCTTTGTCTCTTGAGTTAAGTTCAAATGTTCAATTTTCCTGTCTGAGATAAGTTGTTCAATAAATCATCTTAATTTGGAGAAACATAGTATCTCTACATAAATTACTGTCCATGTACTATAAAGAGAAACTTGTTATTTTACTAATGAGTTTTGCATGTCTATGTATAATTAAGGAAGATCTGGTATTCTGCTAACAAGTCTTGCAAGATGCAAGTGGGCACCTGGAAGTCTGTAATCTCTGCAATCTTGATTGTCCTTTAAGAAAGTCTGATTTGTTATCACTATGATACTAACTAGCCATGCAGGTGGACACCACCAAAGAGTTTTCCATAGCAACAAGATGGTTGCTAATCGGTAGAGGGTTGCTAGTACTACAATTCAGATATCCATTGAATCATTTTGTTTTCTGTCATCTATGATACTTCAGATTTTGTAACCAATCATGTTTTCTGTAGCTAATTAAGAAAACTACTCTTTTATCTCTTGTACTTCCCCAAACTATATGAAAATTAGTAAATCCTACCTCATTATCTTTTGGTTTACTGAGGATCTGAAAGAACAATTTTACTGGTAATAGCTAGCCTTTCCAACAAATTGAATATGCTCAGAATTTTGTGCCTTAGTTTACCTTGATTTCAATCATGACAAAATCCAATTTTGTAGTCATGGCTTGGGTGGTTATAAGGAGAAGAAAAAAGGAAAAATTCAAGAAAGAATATGTTGAATCAAGCAGAATACGTCATCTATTGATAGATTGGAGAAAGGAGTAAGCAACTAATGTTCCCAACTAAAGTCTTCAGGAGACCTGTTTCTGAGATAAGGAAAAGAAAGTCTTGAACTTTTTAGCTCAGCTTTATCTTTCATAATTATGAGTGATCTTTTTTTTTCCAGATGACTTTATGAATTTATTATATACAGTAAAATAAACAGCTCAGGTTAATTTATACAACACTATAAAGCAAAACAAATTGTGAAAGACTAAATATTCTGATAAGTGCTAGGACCAGTCACGATTCTAAAAGATTGAAGATGAATCATATTTTCCATCTCTTGATAAACTAATAATGGGACTACATATGCAGAATGAAACATACTTTCTGACTGACCTATGGGTAGATCTATTTTGCTTGACTATACTTGTTTCAAGAGAGAAGATTTTTGTGTGGTTTGGTAGTGTTTATATTGAGGAGGGGAGAATGAAAATAGTAATGGGCCAAAAAGAATATTAATGAAGGCCCATTTAATGCTCCCTCTTGGCTTAGCTAGACACCTCGGCCTCTGTTCTCTGAACCCAGCGAAGGAAACCCTGTCCAGAAATTCAGCATGTCTATCCTCAGGATCTATGCCAGAGAGATCCTGGACTCTCGTGGAAACCCCACTGTTGAAGTTGATCTCTACACTGGAAAAGGTCTCTTCCGAGCTGCTGTGCCCAGTGGTACTTCCACCGGTATCCATGAAGCCCTGGAGCTCCGGGACAATGATAAGACCCGCTTTATGGGGAAAGGTGTCTCAAAAGAGGTTGAGCACATCAATAAAACTATTGCCCCGACCCTGATTAGCAAGAAATTGAATGTTGTGGAACAGGAGAAAATCGACAAGTTGATGATCGAGATGGACAGCTCCGACAATAAATCTAAATTTGGTGCAAATGCCATATTGGGAGTGTCTCTAGCTGTTTGTAAGGCTGGAGCTGCTGAGAAAGGTGTCTCCCTGTACCGCCATATTGCTGACCTTGCAGGCAATAATGAAGTCATCCTTCCAGTTCCAGCCTTCCAATGGTGGCTCCCATGCTGGTAACAAGCTGGCCATGCAGGAGTTCATGATCCTCCCTGTTGGAGCAGCAACCTTCAGGGAGGCCATGCGCATTGGAGCTGAGGTCTACCACAACCTGAAGAACGTGATTAAGCAGAAATATGGACAGGATGCCAGTAACGTAGGGGATGAGGGTGGCTTTGCTCCTAACATCCTAGAGAATAAAGAAGCTCTGGAGCTGCTGAAAGAAGCCATTGGTAAAGCCGGTTATATTGATAAGGTTGTGATTGGCATGGATGTGGCTGCCTCAGAATTCTTCCGATCTGGGAAATATGACTTGGACTTCAAGTCTCCTGATGATTCCAGCAGATACCTCAATTATGAGTGATCTTTATGAAATCCATCAATGTTCAATACTCACTGTGAGTCTGAGTCATTTGTGAAGAATGTGAGAGGGAGCTTAACATTTCCGTAAATATTCAGTGATAAAGATGGTGGATACAGTAGATTGACACAAAATCATTTTTCATATCTCCAGAGCTTTATTTTAGAAGAGATCCAGTGCCATGTTTTAGGTCACTTAAGTTGAATCAGTAGGGAAAATATGCCATCTTTAAGGCTATCCAATAAAATGTCATTCATTCATATGACTGCAGGGAAGTTTCTCTGTTTGAGTTCTCCATTCTGGGTCCCATTGGTCCCAGTTTCCTCTCTGACAATAGACAGGCCAGTTTGAGAAGATAAGCTCCCAATAGGGTATGGGCACTGAAAGTAAAAGGGAGGAAAAGGGTATAGAAGAAGGAAATGATGGTGAGATTGAAAATAACCTCACCTACTTTACAACATTGCCCAGAGCTAGTCTTAAATCCTATTGTATAAGTCTAGATTTGAGATATAAACAGAGGTTGATGCGGTAAGACATCCTCAAGATGGAAACTTTTACTTAAACACATAGTTTTGACCAAAGCTGGGACTAGGGTTAAACTTCAAGACAGAGCATCATCTAGGGCTTGACTTCCAAGAGAATGGAACAAGGATACTTTTTAACATTTGTTATAAATGCACCCATTTTCATGCTAGAAAATTCTGTCTTTTCTGGTATATAAGTCTATGTTTTGTAATAAACAAAGTGGTCTCTGTTGAAGGGAAGGCGAAAAGATTCCAGTTCACAAAATCTGTGGAATATTGGAACAAGAACTAATTGTGATTAGAGATAGGTAAGGAGAATATAGACAGAATTACAGTGAGAGAGAGAGAGAGAGAGAGAGAGAGAGAGAGAGAGAGAGAGAGAGAGA